>JBBPTH010000117.1:0-50097 GCA_038094055.1 Chalciporus sphaerocephalus | reverse complement strand
CTATGTAATAGTCACATGACCTATGTAATAGTCACATGACCTATGTAATAGTCACATGACCTATGTAATAGTCACATGACCTATGTAATAGTCACATGACCTATGTAATAGTCACATGACCTATGTAATAGTCATATGACATGATAACATATGACCTGTCACTTATCATTTCTAGTCACATATGTGATTGATCATCTTGATCATCGCTTAGTCTGTACTCTACAATACTCACTAATGCTTAGTGATAGCTTACTGATTATCTTATTGAGCAATCAGTCAGTATCTTACCAATGCTAACTGAATATAATGACAAAGACTCTATTGTGATCACAAAGCCTATGTAATGTTTTATATATCTGCATATGCATTTACTAATACAGTACAGTAGATACAGTCCTGTATACAGTATAAAAGAGCTCATTCTTTATTCTTCAATATTAAGTTACTTTCATCCAAGTTAGTGACTTACAAGAGCTATCACAAGCCCTTTTGCCTCTCAAGTCAAGTCTGTTCAAGAGTAAGTTCTCCTACTCTCAAATCTCTACCATTCCTTGTTGTTGGCTGCTATAGAGTGGCTAGTCTTGTTTTACCTATCCTACTCTATACTTCATGTAGGATAAAAGTATCTTAAAGATTTTCCTGATATTCCTATTTCATTAGAATCTCAGCTCTACCTAGGCTATGAATTAGACAAATAATCTAATCAGAACTTTTCTTATAGTGAGATATGGGCAACTGCTCTCTTTGAGCTGATACACTCTAATATAAAGTACCTTGAGATTGAATCTTATCACAAATTCTGGTAATTTATTGTCTATTATAATGATTTTTCTTCAATAGCTTGGCTTACATGTATACAGACTAAGGACCAAATTTCTATAATAATATTTCAATTCCTTGCTATATTAGAAACTCAGTACAATGTCACTCCTAAAAGGTGATGCTCTGATACAGTGAAGAATACATCTTCAAGCAATTTACTGAGTATCTTAAGAATTTGGGAATATAAATTCTATAATCTGCTCTCTATGCTTATCAGAAAAATAGGCATGTAGAATGCTTAATCTATACTCTCATGGATAAAGCACAAGCCATGCATTTTAACACTAGTTTGCCTAATTCCTGGTGGAAATATGCAGTACTAATGCCTGCCATGTCTACAACTGCATACCTATGGCTCAGTTATAGTGGAAGACCCCCCATGAATTGATTAAGAGAGAGAAACCTTCTATCTCTTACTTACATGTCTTCAGATGTGATATCTATGTGTATATTTCTAATGAAATATGTACTGGCAAACTATAGCCAAAATTACAGTTAATGATTTATCTTGGATGTACTTTGGGCTTGAAATGGAACTATGCGTTCATAAAATCAAATAATATTCTATTTACATCAGCATATGCTATGTTTGATGAAGTATTCTTTCTAAGAATACACAGCACTAGGCCTAAAATTCCAGTAAGATACCAAGCATCCTCTTATCTTGAAAAAAATAGATATCCTAAGGACAGTAATTCTTGTAATAATAAGTCTGATGTGAATGATAACCTCACTCCTTGATGTCAGTCTAACAAGCCTGCTCTACTACCTTGGATACTTTCTTCAGACTCTATAGAAGAAGAGAGTTTAAGAACACTGACACCTCCTTCTCCTTCTGCTTCTATCATATCTTCTTGCCTTCCATGCTCTGAACCTCCAGCTATGCTAGAGTATCTCAGATATAAATGCCATGTGGCTGTTTAGCCTGGCAATAATTATGATGGAAAGAGGCATCCAATCTCTTAGATTAGAGATATTAAAAATAACACTCGATGACATGATCTTATTAGAGAACAGAAGAGTAGTAGTAGCTCTATACCTCAAATTCCTAGAGAAATGCCTAAGTCTTTGAGTACCTTGGAAGAAGACATCAAGTATATTACCAAGAAAGAGGAAAATGCTGTAATAAATTATTCTATGTTCATGCTGTCTCTCTAGATAATACTTCAAAAAAGTAATATAAACTACAGAGAGTGGAAATACTCTGATATCCTTAAGCTCTCTGAGAGTGAGTAAAAGCTTTGATAAAAAGCCTGGGAGAAAGAACTACAAATGCTCAAAGACCAGAAAGTCTATGAGATTGTCAATAAACTCAAAGATTGAAATATTATCAAAAGCAGATGATATTCAATATTAATACAGATGATTGAAAGAAAGCATGGCTTGTTGCCAAACACTTCTCCTAGATAGAAGTAATAGATTATGATCAAGTCTTCTCTTCAGTATTATGACTTGAGACTGTATGATTTATTTACGCCCTCTTAGTTATCCTTGACTAGTATATTAATGGTCTAGACATATGCTCTGCTTATCTATATGGCAAACTGGAAGAGAAACTCTATATAGAGTTTCCTGAAGGATTTATACCATCTGAAATGAAAAGCAAAGTCCTAAGACTATAATGCACTCTGTTATTTTGGTGATGTTGCATCTCTACCTATTTGCTACACTTATCTTCATTTCATACCTACAGAGCGATCTAGCCATTACCAAGACTTCTAACTAGGCTAGATCGACTCCCCATCTTTACTTTGCTTATTCCCCCACTTACAGGACTTGTCTAGCTTCATTCCTTCATCCTACACATGCAAGGTATTGCCTTTGACATTTGTTTCATACTTGACAGCTGGCACTTGTCTCAGAGTGACAGCTGATACTTGTCTCATCTTTTTATAGTTGAAACATGTTTCACCTTTTAATAGCTAAAACATGTTTCACCTTTTAATAGCTAAAACATGTTTCACTCTTTGACAGCTGTGGCTTGCTAGTTGACAGCTTGTTTACTAGTCTTTGTTTAGAGTACTCAAACACCCAGAGTCCGCTTTCTGAGAACCCATGGTTACTCACAGTGGACTCTAGGTGTGTAGGCTCACTGTACTTCGTCCAATTCAAATGGTTACTCACAGTGGACTCTAGTCTACACTCTTGTGAAGCTCAGTACCACTCCTTGAGTGGTTATTTCGCTCTCAGAGGCACTTTATGCTTAACAGAGGTCCTTGGCCAATAATCTCCTCTGGTGTTGCTCAAAGAAAATGTCAGGATAGAGCCCGACGGAGATCTGGTGGAGTTGAGGGTGAGACGTTTTGAAAGTAGTAGATTAGAAAACGAATCCTACTTTGGATAGAGAATACAGGGACCAGTTCAAACACAGCCGGTTGGAAGCAAGATCCTAGTGGGGCTTAGTCAACTGACTCTGGGAGCTTGGGGACTAGTTGGTCTAGGTTGTAGGAATCATAGACTTCCCTAGATTCCTTGAGGTGGTTCTTGAGTTCAGGGTCAAGCAGGTTCCGATGGGGGTGGTTAGGTCTAGGCCTAGGATCTCTGATAGGGAGCGGGATCCTTACAAGAAATTAGAGATGTTCATAGACATCTGTGGGATCAAGACGAGTATAGGGTTTAATGCCCGACCTAGGAGGAGTAGATGGGATGTCCAGTGTTGGAGAGTGACGAGAGATTGTCATGATATCAGAGAGAGATATGATATCATGATCATTAGGGTCGACTGATGGTTTTCTTTCTAGAAGGTCACTCTCCTAGTAGGAGAAGGTATTGTAGGTGATGGGATCTTCGTAGTAAGACACTAAAGGTGCGCCTTTGTCAGTTATTGCCCTTAACCTTATCAAAAGGAAGGTTCTTGCTCTTTATCGATATGAGTACTGGTTTTACTCTTCAAGATCAAGTTGTTCGGCTTGCAGGTAGCTAATCTGCAAGGAAAAGGTTAGTAAAGTCTTGTTCTAATGAAACACTCAACAACTCACCTAGAGTGCTAAAGTGCTTAGATCGGAACAATAAAGTAGTCAGGCAAGTGGAGAGCTAATGAGGAGAACTCCAGGAGAACAAGACTGAGGGGGACACCCTTCAGACTCCTGGTTTATATACTATTGGTGTGTTTGTACATGTTCAGTATGAACCTTAACTACTGGCCAATAGCAAATGTAGAGCATACAGCAATGTGCAGCAGTGCACAGGAATGCACAGTCATGTATAGCCTTGTGCAGCAAGCTGAGTAAGAACAATAGAAATGATGAGTAATGGTTGACTATGGCATAGCAATCTTAGTAAGAAAGATAAGCAAGAATGAGTAATCAAGGGTAAGCATATGCGAGTAAGCAAAGAAGTAGTCTGTGTCATATGATTAAGTCATGTGACTATTATATAAGATTATTCAGCTAAGTCCAAAAGTAAGAGTGAGTCAAGTGAAAGCATAGACAAGTAAGTAAGAGTGTAGGATAAGAAATGTAAGAAATGTACCCTTTGTAACAGTATACCTTGGACAGAACAATGAGAATTTGGGTTCATTCGTCAATCGGAAACTGATAGTCTGCAAAACAAGCGAATTTGTCATGAATCATGGAGAAAGTGGGACCAGGATAATTGTTGGAAGGAAAGGATATGTCATGTAGTTCATTATAGACAGTATGAACTATAGCAAGAGATGCCTTCACATATTTGACTTCAATCCCATCCCAGAGCTGTTTAGCATTGTCAATATCTCTCTAACAATGTTGGAGAGCATCTGTCATCTTTATCTTCATGATGCCAATAGCTTTTTTGGTATTCTTTTCCCAATCATCGTCATTGATATCATCAGACTTCTTCGTTATATAAAAGCACTGGCTGGCTTGAAGGTAAGTCTTGATTTTTGCAGACCATCTCTGATAGTTGGTACCATCCAGAGTGGGGACAGATATGAAGGCAGAGGTAACATCTTTGGAGGAGGACATACTGAAGTTGATGGTGATGAGAGGGTTGGTTGATTCTATAGGGTGATGTATTAGCTTATCGATCAAAAAGAGTGAGAAAGATACTAAATAGTTTACAGTCAGAGCCTATTGAATTATACCAACATAGTGTTAAGCACAAAGTGCCTCTGAGAGCGAAATAACCACTCAAGGAGTGGTACTGAGCTTCACAAGACTGTAGACTAGAGTCCACTGTGAGTAACCAAGTGAATTGGACGAAGTACAATGAGCCTACACACCTAGAGTCCACTGTGAGTAACCAAGGGTTCTCAGAAAGCGGACTCTGGGTGTTTGAGTACTCTAAACAAGGACTAGTAAACAAGCTGTCAACTAGCAAGCCACAGCTGTCAAAGAGTGAAACATGTTTTAGCTATTAAAAGGTGAAGCATGTTTCAACTATAAAAAGATGAAACAAGTATCAGCTGTCACTCTGAAACAAGTGCCAGCTGTCAAGTATGAAACAAATGTCAAAGGCAATACCTTGTATGTGTAGGATGAAGGGATGAAGCTAGACAAGTCCTGTAAGTGGGGGAATAAGCAAAGTAAAGGTGGTGAGTCGATCTAGCCTAGTTAGAAGTCTTGGTAATGGCTAGATCGCTCTGTAGGTATGAAATCAAGTCAAGTGTATCAAATAGGTAGAGATGCAACATCACCAAAATAACACATAGTGATCCTGTAAGGGTTAGTTCATATCACTATAAGAATTGCATGGAGCAAATCCAAACACAAGAGTTAAGTACCTTGGAGTCAGAGTGACATAGTCGCATCATTATCCAGGTAATTTGCTTAGAATCAGAGTGGGATGTTAGCCTATCACATTGTTATCTGGTGGTAGGTATAACTTTTTACTGCCAGGGTTTTTACATCACTGGCAGGGCTCATAACCTATTAGAAGCTGGCATGGGATAGAATCCAAGCCAGGCAGCACTTGCGAGTGCACACAAGGAACCTTGTGTACTCATCTGTCAGCTACTTTAAACGTTGTGGTAACGAGTTAAGAGTTGTATATTCTCAGACAAACTGAGTATGAAATAAGTAGTGTATATGATTATGGTAAACTACTGTCTCACAATACAAGTTAGATATTTGTATGTTCAACATTACAACCATCTTGAGTAATATTTATCCTAAGAAACTTGTGAGATTCATCTAGTTCTCAATACTTCCACTTCTATATGAATTTGATCTTTAGCTTATCTACTAGATTTTTATCTGGGCCAAAGAATTGAGTATCATGAATGTAGATAATTGCAATAACTGGTTTGTCTTCAGTATTATAGATAAAAATGTTAAGCACAAAGTGCCTTTGAGAGTGAAAATAACCACTCAAGGAGTGGTACTGAGCTTCACAAGAGTGTAGACTAGAGTCCACTGTGAGTAACCATTTGAATTGGACGAAGTACAATGAGCCTACACACCTAGAGTCCACTGTGAGTAACCATGGGTTCTCAGAAAGCGGACTCTGGGTGTTTGAGTACTCTAAACAAAGACTAGTAAACAAGCTGTCAACTAGCAAGCCACAGCTGTCAAAGAGTGAAACATGTTTTAGCTATTAAAAGGTGAAACATGTTTCAACTGAAAAGATGAGACAAGTATCAGCTGTCACTCTGAGACAAGTGCCAGCTGTCAAGTATGAAACAAATGTCAAAGGCAATACCTTGCATGTGTAGGATGAAGGAATGAAGCTAGACAAGTCCTGTAAGTGGGGGAATAAGCAAAGTAAAGATGGGGAGTCGATCTAGCCTAGTTAGAAGTCTTGGTAATGGCTAGATCGCTCTGTAGGTATGAAATGAAGATAAGTGTAGCAAATAGGTAGAGATGCAACATCACCAAAATAACAGAGTGCATTATAGTCTTAGGACTTTGCTTTTCATTTCAGATGGTATAAATCCTTCAGGAAACTCTATATAGAGTTTCTCTTCCAGTTTGCCATATAGATAAGCAGAGCATATGTCTAGACCATTAATATACTAGTCAAGGATAACTAAGAGGGCGTAAATAAATCATACAGTCTCAAGTCATAATACTGAAGAGAAGACTTGATCATAATCTATTACTTCTATCTAGGAGAAGTGTTTGGCAACAAGCCATGCTTTCTTTCAATCATCTGTATTAATATTGAATATCATCTGCTTTTGATAATATTTCAATCTTTGAGTTTATTGACAATCTCATAGACTTTCTGGTCTTTGAGCATTTGTAGTTCTTTCTCCCAGGCTTTTTATCAAAGCTTTTACTCACTCTCAGAGAGCTTAAGGATATCAGAGTATTTCCACTCTCTGTAGTTTATATTACTTTTTTGAAGTATTATCTAGAGAGACAGCATGAACATAGAATAATTTATTACAGCATTTTCCTCTTTCTTGGTAATATACTTGATGTCTTCTTCCAAGGTACTCAAAGACTTAGGCATTTCTCTAGGAATTTGAGGTATAGAGCTACTACTACTCTTCTGTTCTCTAATAAGATCATGTCATCGAGTGTTATTTTTAATATCTCTAATCTAAGAGATTGGATGCCTCTTTCCATCATAATTATTGCCAGGCTAAACAGCCACATGGCATTTATATCTGAGATACTCTAGCATAGCTGGAGGTTCAGAGCATGGAAGGCAAGAAGATATGATAGAAGCAGAAGGAGAAGGAGGTGTCAGTGTTCTTAAACTCTCTTCTTCTATAGAGTCTGAAGAAAGTATCCAAGGTAGTAGAGCAGGCTTGTTAGACTGACATCAAGGAGTGAGGTTATCATTCACATCAGACTTATTATTACAAGAATTACTGTCCTTAGGATATCTATTTTTTTCAAGATAAGAGGATGCTTGGTATCTTACTGGAATTTTAGGCCTAGTGCTGTGTATTCTTAGAAAGAATACTTCATCAAACATAGCATATGCTGATGTAAATAGAATATTATTTGATTTTATGAACGCATAGTTCCATTTCAAGCCCAAAGTACATCCAAGATAAATCATTAACTGTAATTTTGGCTATAGTTTGCCAGTACATATTTCATTAGAAATATACACATAGATATCACATCTGAAGACATGTAAGTAAGAGATAGAAGGTTTCTCTCTCTTAATCAATTCATGGGGGGTCTTCCACTATAACTGAGCCATAGGTATGCAGTTGTAGACATGGCAGGCATTAGTACTGCATATTTCCACCAGGAATTAGGCAAACTAGTGTTAAAATGCATGGCTTGTGCTTTCTAATAGACCGCTAAGGCGCTCGACCTTGACCCTAGGCAATGCCTTGGTCAGTAGGTCAGCAGGCATGTCCGCAGTTGGCACAAACTCAGGAGAGATAATCTCCCTATGCACAACATCTCGCAACCAAAACCAGCGTCGGTCCAAATGCTTCATGCGCCCATGATGCTCTGGATTCCGTGCTACCTGGATGGCTGACTGGTTGTCTATCCGAAGGACAGATGGCAAGCTAGCTGAGAAGCCTAACTCAAGCATTAGCTTGCGCAACCAGACAATCTCCTTACCAGCTTCAACTGCAGCGATGTACTCAGCTTCTGTGGTAGACAGGACAACGACCGGCTGCAGCTTGGACATCCAGGAGACCGCCCCAGTGCCCATCTTGATAACAAAAGCACCAGTTGATCGACCAGTATCAATGCAACCACCTAGATCTGCGTCCGAGTAGGAGGTGAAGAGCTCAGTGGTGTCAGGCGAAGGGGAATAGGTGAGGGCGAAGTCTTTAGTGCCTTGGATGTAGCGAAAGAGGTGCTTAACTGCGTTCCAATGGGCTACACCTGGATTGCCACTAAAACGAGCAAGAACACTGACAGAGTAGGCAATGTCTGGCCTAGTGCAGGTAGCAAGGTACTGTAGTGAGCCAATAGCACCTAGGTAGTCGACTGAGCGCATGAAATCGAGGTCTTCTGGCGTCTGAGGGCACTGGGAGCGAGAGAGACGAGCTCCTGGATCCATGGGGGTGGTCACTGGCTTGCAGCTGGACATACCAAAGCGCTCGAGCATGTCTAGGCAGTACTGGCGCTGAGACAGCGATAGGGAGTGCTTGGATCGATCCCTGTCTATCTTGATCCCCAGAAGCTGAGTAGTAGCACCTAGATCGCGCAGTTTGAAGTGGCCCTTGAGCGATTCAATGGCCTGCTCAATAGCCTCTAAGGACTTTGAAGCAAAGGTCATATCATCCACAAAGACAGGGAGAATTATGCGGACATCACCTCGAATAGACATAGATAGATGCGTCTGAATAGGACTGAGTCAGCCTAGTGACTCGAGTACAGATCAATTTGCGATTCAGCGATTACCCCCTTGCTTAGTGCCATACAAGGCCCTTATCTAGCAAGCACACTAGCTTTTTGGGGTCGCCTTCTGCAAATCCCTCTGGCTGCTCCATGTAGACTTCGCAGTCCATGTCACCATTCAAGTAGGCATTAGAAATGTCTACTGAACGAAGATGCATATCATAAAGGGCAGCCAGGGCGAGCACAATCCTAACAGTGGGCAAACGCACTGTAGGGGCAAATATCTCGAGGTAATCAAAGCCAGGGCGCTGGTTATAGCCCTTGGCTACGAGCCTAGCCTTGTAGCGATCTATAGAACCATCAGCATTGCGCTTGATCTTAAACACCCACTTTGAGCCTATAACCTTGCGGTCATTAGGTCTGTCGACTATAGACCAAGTCCCATTGCTCTTGTGGGCAGCTAGCTCATCTAGAGCAGCCTGGTGCCATTGCTCTGCATCAGAACGACGCATTGCCTGCAAATAAGTATTAGGCTCAACTGAAGTGCTCGAAGAAACCTTGTAAGCATCCTCCTCATCCTCCGAGTCCGAGACTATGTCTCCTTCTACCTGCGCAGGACTGAGCTTCCACCACTCTCGAGGAGGGTTTCTGCGCCTAGCAGGTAGTCTGGCACCAATACCAATTGGACTCTGGGGTAGAGCAGGAGCCACTGGTGCAGGTAGAGCATCAGGAGCAGCTAACAAATGATTAGCAGGCGGAGCAGGCTCAGGATCATGATCCAGATCACCAGGAGCGACTACTACTGGAGCAGGCTCGACTGGAATCACAGCAGGCACAACTGGCGCTGCTGGTGGATCTACCTCCCCCCTAGGATGCTGAGCCTGCTCAAACTCCGGCTCATCCTCGTCAGAGAGCACAGGAGGGCGATAACCAGCATTAGCAGGTAGCTCAGGAGGAGGATTAGGCGCACCAGAGTCAAGGGAGGGCCTCTTGGAGGCTAGGAAATGGCGTTCATCGAAATCAGCGCGCTCGGAGATAATGCAGTGCTTGGTGGCGAGGTTGTAGAACTTCCATCCCTTGTAGCCCTGTGGGTAGCCAATAAATACACACTTCTCATAATGAGAACCAAGTGCAAGACGCTTATCCTTCTGCACATGCACATAGGCAGTGCAGCCCCAGACCCTCAGGTGCGATACATCAGGCTTGTGGCCATGCCAGAGCTCGTATGGCGTCTTCTCCACTGCATTAGAGGGGCATCTGTTCCAGACATGGACCAGAGCAGCTAAGGCCTCGCCCCAGAAGGAGTGGGATAGCCCAGATTCGTCGAGCATAGCTGTAATTCGCTCAGAGAGCACTCGATTGGCGCGTTCGGCGACTCCATTCTGCTGGGGGCGATTTCTGACCGTGTGCTGGCGCTCTATACCACAATCAGTAGTATAGTCTGTTATTTTGGTGATGTTGCATCTCTACCTATTTGCTACACTTATCTTCATTTCATACCTACAGAGCGATCTAGCCATTACCAAGACTTCTAACTAGGCTAGATCGACTCCCCACCTTTACTATGCCTATTCCCCCACTTACAGGACTTGTCTAGCTTCATTCCTTCGTCCTACACATACAAGGTATTGCCTTTGACATTTGTTTCATACTTGACAGCTGGCACTTGTCTCAGAGTGACAGCTGATACTTGTTTCATCTTTTTATAGTTGAAACATGCTTCACCTTTTAATAGCTAAAACATGTTTCACTCTTTGACAGCTGTGGCTTGCTAGTTGACAGCTTGTTTACTAGTCTTTGTTTAGAGTACTCAAACACCCAGAGTCCGCTTTCTGAGAACCCTTGGTTACTCACAGTGGACTCTAGGTGTGTAGGCTCATTGTACTTCGTTCAATTCACTTGGTTACTCACAGTGGACTCTAGTCTACAGTCTTGTGAAGCTCAGTACCACTCCTTGAGTGGTTATTTCGCTCTCAGAGGCACTTTGTGCTTAACAGGTTATGAGCCCTGCGCTCTAGCGCTCCATCCATTCAAGATCGCTCCCCATCGACTTTACCATTCGATTCTACGACCTTGAAAACCCCCAGTCCCATCCTCAGCACAATTTTTCGCCCATCAGATCAGTCCTTATCAGCACTTGATCAGTAACCCCATCATACCCTCATATCTCGCCTTTCTGCTGCTTTCTGCGCATTAAGCCCTCGTCCTACACCTTCATAACGCTTCCTATCGCCTTTTCGCGCATCCTGAAGCCTCTGGAGATTGTCAGAAGCTACAGGCATCGCTGGGTCGTTGGTAGAAGAGCAATTGCAGCCCATAGTGCGCATATCTTGGCTCTTCCTTAGCTTAACTCATCACCTGCGCTTTTCCTACACTTTTCCCCATCCCAATCTACCTTCCTGGTCGAGCCTATCGCTCCCATCCCTCCATTTACCCATGTCTGCCGCCAATCCCAGCCCCTGCGCCTGTAGTGCTGCTCCTCTATGCGAGTTCTGTTATAAGCCTGGCCACTGTATTCACAAGTGCTATGCTATGCAACAAGCTAGGGACTCCCACAAGTTGTCAAAGCGCACTAATAGGACTAAGAAAGGGAACCAGGCTCAAGCTACTGCTAGCCCTGCTGCTCAAGACGTAGTCGAGCAAGCTAGAAATGCAAATCTTCGTTCTCCTACCCCATCCAATCCCCTCTCCTTGTCTCCAGTCGATGCTGCTGTTGATTGGAATGCAGACTCAGGTGCCACTTCTCATATGACTCCTCATCGCCACTGGCTTCGCAACTATACTCCCAAACGCGTGCCAATTAAGCTAGCTGACTCTACTATCATCTATTCAGCTGGTATAGGCTCTGTGGTATTTCATCCTCTGATAGACGGAAAGAAGACTAGAGCGGTCGAGTTCTCTCGTGTCCTACATGTCCCAGACCTTCGCAACAACCTCCTCTCTGTGCTTTATCTTACTCGGCACTCAGGCTTTGTTGTCAATATCAATGCCACTCGTATGACCTTCTCTCGCCCTCCTGGACCTATACTCTTCGTTGCAAGCATTAACAACAACAATGCTGCATTCCTAGATGGCACTACTGAGCCTATTAGTGAATTTGCGCATCCGGCTACGACTCTACCGCTTGATCTCGCTCTCTGGCATCGCAGGCTCGCCCACCACCACCTTGCTGGTGTCAAATCCCTTGTAGAACGCGACCTAGTCACCGGCCTCAAGCTCGAGTCCAAGTCCGTGCCCGACCCCATCTGTGAGCCATGCCTGGCTGGCAAGATGCACGCCAATCCCTTTCCTAGCTCTGACTGGCGCGCTTCTCGTCCCCTCGAGCTTGTACACTCTGATGTACACCAGGTACCCTACAGAACCTTCTCTGGCTATCGCTATTGGGTCACCTTCATCGACGACTACACTCGCTTTCGCTTTGTGATTCCTATCAAGGCCAAGTCTGATGTGTTTGAGGCATTCAAGCAGTTCAAGGCTTATGCTGAGAACCAGTCCGAGCGCAAAATCAAGACCTTGAGGGACGACAAGGGTGGGGAGTATATGAGTCGAGCTATGCTTGACTATACTACTGATTGTGGTATAGAGCGCCAGCACACCGTCAGAAATCGCCCCCAGCAGAATGGAGTCGCCGAACGCGCCAATCGAGTGCTCTCTGAGCGAATTACAGCTATGCTCGACGAGTCTGGGCTATCCCACTCCTTCTGGGGCGAGGCCTTAGCTGCACTGGTCCATGTCTGGAACAGATGCCCCTCTAATGCAGTAGAGAAGACGCCATACGAGCTCTGGCATGGCCACAAGCCTGATGTATCGCACCTGAGGGTCTGGGGCTGCACTGCCTATGTGCATGTGCAGAAGGATAAGCGTTCTGCACTTGGTTCTCACTATGAGAAGTGTGTATTTATTGGCTACCCACAGGGCTACAAGGGATGGAAGTTCTACAACCTCGCCACCAAGCGCTGCATTATCTCCGAGCGTGCTGATTTCGATGAACGCCATTTCCTAGCCTCCAAGAGGTCTTCCCTTGACTCTGGTGCGCCTAATCCTCCTCCTGAGCTACCTGCTAATGCTGGTTATCGCCCTCCTGTGCTCTCTGACGAGGATGAGCCGGAGTTTGAGCAGGCTCAGCATCCTGGGGGGGAGATAGATCCACCAGCAGCGCCAGTTGTGCCTGCTGTGATTCCAGTTGAGCCTGCTCCAGTAGTCGTCGCTCCTGGTGATCTGGATCATGATCCTGAGCCTGCCCCGCCTGCTAATCATTTGTTAGCTGCTCCTGATGCTCTACCTGCACCGGTGGCTCCTGCTCTACCCCAGAGTCCAATTGGTATTGGTGCCAGACTACCTGCTAGGCGCAGAAACCCTCCTCGAGAGTGGTGGAAGCTCAGTCCTGCGCAGGTAGAAGGAGACATAGTCTCGGACTCTGAGGATGAGGAGGATGCCTACAAGGTTTCTTCGAGCACTTCAGTTGAGCCTAATACTTATTTGCAGGCAATGCGTCGTTCTGATGCAGAGCAATGGCACCAGGCTGCTCTAGATGAGCTAGCTGCCCACAAGAGCAATGGGACTTGGTCTATAGTCGAGAGACCTAATGACCGCAAAGTTATAGGCTCAAAGTGGGTGTTTAAGATCAAGCGCAATGCTGATGGTTCTATAGATCGCTACAAGGCTAGGCTCGTAGCCAAGGGCTATAACCAGCGCCCTGGCTTTGATTACCTCGAGATATTTTCCCCTACAGTGCGTTTGCCCACTGTTAGGATTGTGCTCGCCCTGGCTGCCCTTCATGATATGCATCTTCGTTCAGTAGACATTTCTAATGCCTACTTGAATGGTGACATGGACTGTGAGGTCTACATGGAGCAGCCAGAGGGATTTGCAGAAGGCGACCCCAAAAAGCTAGTTTGCTTGCTAGATAAGGCCTTGTATGGCACTAAGCAAGGGGGTAATCGCTGGAATCGCAAATTGCGATCTGTACTCGAGTCACTAGGCTGGACTCAGTCCTATTCAGACGCATCTATCTATGTCTACTCTCGAGGTGATGTCCGCATAATTCTCCCTGTCTTTGTGGATGATATGACCTTTGCTTCAAAGTCCTTAGAGGCTATTGAGCAGGCCATTGAATCGCTCAAGGGCCACTTCAAACTGCGCGATCTAGGTGCTACTACTCAGCTTCTGGGGATCAAGATAGACAGGGATCGATCCAAGCACTCCCTATCGCTGTCTCAGCGCCAGTACTGCCTCGACATGCTCGAACGGTTTGGTATGTCCAGCTGCAAGCCAGTGACCACCCCCATGGATCCAGGAGCTCGTCTCTCTCGCTCCCAGTGCCCTCAGACGCCAGAAGACCTCGATTTCATGCGCTCAGTCGACTACCTAGGTGCTATTGGCTCACTACAGTACCTTGCTACCTGCACTAGGCCAGACATTGCCTACTCTGTCAGTGTTCTTGCTCGTTTTAGTGGCAATCCAGGTGTAGCCCATTGGAACGCAGTTAAGCACCTCTTTCGCTACATCCAAGGCACTAAAGACTTCGCCCTCACCTATTCCCCTTCGCCTGACACCACTGAGCTCTTCACTTCCTACTCGGACGCAGATCTAGGTGGTTGCATTGATACTGGTCGATCAACTGGTGCTTTCGTTATCAAGATGGGCACTGGAGCGGTCTCCTGGATGTCCAAGCTGCAGCCGGTCGTTGCCCTGTCTACCACAGAAGCTGAGTATATCGCTGCAGTTGAAGCTGGTAAGGAGATTGTCTGGTTGCGCAAGCTAATGCTTGAGTTAGGCTTCTCAGCTAGCTTGCCATCTGTCCTTCGGATAGACAACCAGTCAGCCATCCAGGTAGCACGAAATCCAGAGCATCATGGGCGCATGAAGCATTTGGACCGACGCTGGTTCTGGTTGCGAGATGTTGTGCATAGGGAGATTATCTCTCCTGAGTTTGTGCCAACTGCGGACATGCCTGCTGACCTACTGACCAAGGCATTGCCTAGGGTCAAGGTCGAGCGCCTTAGCGGTCTATTAGGACTTGCGGCATTCGGGGGGAGTTAGTTGTGAAGAGATGCACAATCAGGGGGGAGTGTTATTTTGGTGATGTTGCATCTCTACCTATTTGATACACTTATCTTCATTTCATACCTACAGAGCGATCTAGCCATTACCAAGACTTCTAACTAGGCTAGATCGACTCCCCACCTTTACTATGCCTATTCCCCCACTTACAGGACTTGTCTAGCTTCATTCCTTCGTCCTACACATACAAGGTATTGCCTTTGACATTTGTTTCATACTTGACAGCTGGCACTTGTTTCAGAGTGACAGCTGATACTTGTTTCATCTTTTTATAGTTGAAACATGCTTCACCTTTTAATAGCTAAAACATGTTTCACTCTTTGACAGCTGTGGCTTGCTAGTTGACAGCTTGTTTACTAGTCTTTGTTTAGAGTACTCAAACACCCAGAGTCCGCTTTCTGAGAACCCTTGGTTACTCACAGTGGACTCTAGGTGTGTAGGCTCATTGTACTTCGTTCAATTCACTTGGTTACTCACAGTGGACTCTAGTCTACACTCTTGTGAAGCTCAGTACCACTCCTTGAGTGGTTATTTCGCTCTCAGAGGCACTTTGTGCTTAACAGATTTCTGACAGTGTGCTGGCGCTCTATACCACAATCAGTAGTATAGTCAAGCATAGCTCGACTCATATACTCCCCACCCTTGTCGTCCCTCAAGGTCTTGATTTTGCGCTCGGACTGGTTCTCAGCATAAGCCTTGAACTGCTTGAATGCCTCAAACACATCAGACTTGGCCTTGATAGGAATCACAAAGCGAAAGCGAGTGTAGTCGTCGATGAAGGTGACCCAATAGCGATAGCCAGAGAAGGTTCTGTAGGGTACCTGGTGTACATCAGAGTGTACAAGCTCGAGGGGACGAGAAGCGCGCCAGTCAGAGCTAGGAAAGGGATTGGCGTGCATCTTGCCAGCCAGGCATGGCTCACAGATGGGGTCGGGCACGGACTTGGACTCGAGCTTGAGACCAGTGACTAGGTCGCGTTCTACAAGGGATTTGACACCAGCAAGGTGGTGGTGGGCGAGCCTGCGATGCCAGAGAGCGAGATCAAGCGGTAGAGTCGTAGCTGGATGCGCAAATTCACTAATAGGCTCAGTAGTGCCATCTAGGAATGCAGCATTGTTGTTGTTAATGCTTGCAACGAAGAGTGTAGGTCCAGGAGGGCGAGAGAAGGTCATACGAGTGGCATTGATATTGACAGCAAAGCCTGAGTGCCGAGTAAGATAAAGCACAGAGAGGAGATTGTTGCGAAGGTCTGGGACATGTAGGACACGAGAGAACTCGACCGCCCTAGTCTTCTTTCCGTCTATCAGAGGATGGAATACCACAGAGCCTATACCAGCTGAATAGATGATAGTAGAGTCAGCTAGCTTAATTGGCACGCGTTTGGGAGTATAGTTGCGAAGCCAGTGGCGATGAGGAGTCATATGAGAGGTGGCGCCTGAGTCTGCATTCCAATCAACAGCAGCATCGACTGGAGACAAGGAGAGGGGATTGGATGGGGTAGTAGAACGAAGATTTGCATTTCTAGCTTGCTCGACTACGTCTTGAGCAGCAGGGCTAGCAGTAGCTTGAGCCTGGTTCCCTTTCTTAGTCCTATTAGTGCGCTTTGACAACTTGTGGGAGTCCCTAGCTAGTTGCATAGCATAGCACTTGTGAATACAGTGGCCAGGCTTATAACAGAACTCGCATAGAGGAGCAGGGCTACAGGCGCAGGGGCTGGGATTGGCGGCAGACATGGGTAAATAGAGGGATGGGAGCGATAGGCTCGACCAGGAAGGTAGATTGGGATGGGGAAAAGTGTAGGAAAAGCGCAGGTGATGAGAGCCAAGATATGCGCACTATGGGCTGCAATTGCTCTTCTACCAACGACCCAGCGATGCCTGTAGCTTCTGACAATCTCCAGAGGCTTCAGGATGCGCGAAAAGGCGATAGGAAGCGTTATGAAGGTGTAGGACGAGGGCTTAATGCGCAGAAAGCAGCAGAAAGGCGAGATATGAGGGTATGATGGGGTTACTGATCAAGTGCTGATAAGGACTGATCTGATGGGCGAAAAATGTTATTTTGGTGATGTTGCATCTCTACCTATTTGCTACACTTACTTCATTTCATACCTACAGAGCGATCTAGCCATTACCAAGACTTCTAACTAGGCTAGATCGACTCCCCACCTTTACTATGCCTATTCCCCCACTTACAGGACTTGTCTAGCTTCATTCCTTCGTCCTACACATACAAGGTATTGCCTTTGACATTTGTTTCATACTTGACAGCTGGCACTTGTTTCAGAGTGACAGCTGATACTTGTTTCATCTTTTTATAGTTGAAACATGCTTCACCTTTTAATAGCTAAAACATGTTTCACTCTTTGACAGCTGTGGCTTGCTAGTTGACAGCTTGTTTACTAGTCTTTGTGTAGAGTACTCAAACACCCAGAGTCCGCTTTCTGAGAACCCTTGGTTACTCACAGTGGACTCTAGGTGTGTAGGCTCATTGTACTTCGTTCAATTCTCTTGGTTACTCACAGTGGACTCTAGTCTACACTCTTGTGAAGCTCAGTACCACTCCTTGAGTGGTTATTTCGCTCTCAGAGGCACTTTGTGCTTAACATTCATAACACTTCCTATCGCCTGTTCGCGCATCCTGAAGCCTGTGGAGATTGTGAGGAGCTACAGGCATCGCTGGGTCGTTGGTAGAAGAGCAATTACAGCCCATAGTGCGCATATCTTGGCTTTTTCTTATCTTAACTCATCACCTGCGCTTTTCCTACACTTTCCCCCATCCCAATCTACCTTCCTGGTCGAGCCTATCGCTCCCATTCCTCCATTTACCCATGTCCGACCCCAATCTACGCTCCGAGTCCCATCTTCGCATCCAGCCTCTCAATGGCACCAACTACTCTACCTGGGCTGAGGAGATGAAGGCTCTCCTTCGTTCCAAAGGGCTCTGGCGCATTGTCAATGGCACAGAGACCCGTCCAGCAGACGACGACGACGACGACGATGCCACTGCTAAGTGGGACGCCAAACAGGACAGAGCTGCAGGCGAGCTTATGCTCAATGTCCTTCCTAGCCAAAGGGTGCATATCCGAGCGCACGAGGACGATCCAGCCGCTGCCTGGGCTGCTCTCAAGGCTATCTATCTTCAACAGAAGCCTGGCACTCGCTTTGTGGCCTACGACGAGTTCTTCAGCATTAGGAAGCATCCAGAGGAGTCCCTAATGGACATATCTACTCGAGTTGAGCAGGGTATGGCTCAGATTCAGCAGCTTCGCCCCTCGGACTTTACTCTGCAGCAGCTAGACGAGGAGTTAGCCTGTCTAGCGATGATCAGGGCCTTAGGCAAGGACTACGCCAACTTCACCTCGTCTCTTTCCCTCCTCTCGACGCTTGATAAGGCTACTATCAAGGCTGCTTTCCAGGCGGAGGACATTAATCGTCGCCCTCGCCCAGACGCTCACTCGGACGCTACTCCAGACTCTGTGCTTGCTACTACTCCTGGCTCCTGCGCTTGTAGCCCTACTGCCCCATGCGAGTTCTGTGATAAGCCTGGCCATTGTATTCACAAGTGCTATGCTATGCAACGAGCCAGGGACTCCCACAAGTCGTCCAAACGCCCTAACAAGAGCAAGAAAGCGAACCAGGCGCAGACAGCTAGCCCTGCTATTCAGAACCTCGTTGAGCAAGCTGGAAATGCAAGTCTTCGTTCCACTGCCCCTCTCCACACCCTCTCCTTGTCTCCAGTCGATGCTGATGTCGATTGGAATGCAGACTCAGGCGCCACTTCTCATATGACCCCCCCTCGTCACTGGCTTCGCAACTATACCCCCAAACGCGCGCCAATCAAGCTGGCTGACTCTACTGTCATCTACTCAGCTGGTGTAGGGTCTGTGGTGTTCCATCCTGTAATTGAGGGAAAGAGGGCTAGAGCGGTCGAGTTCTCTCGTGTCCTACATGTCCCAGACCTTCGCAACAACCTCCTCTCTGTGCTTTACCTTACTCGCAATTCAGGCTTTGTTGTCAATATCAATGCCACTCGTATGACCTTCTCTCGCCCTCCTGGACCTATACTCTTCGTTGCAAGCATTAACAACAACAATACTGCATTCCTAGATGGCACCACTGAGCCTATTAGTGAATTTGCGAATCCAGCTACGACTCTACCACTCGATCTCGCTCTCTGGCATCGCAGGCTCGCCCACCACCACCTTGCTGGTGTCAAATCCCTTGTAGAACGCGACCTAGTCACTGGTCTCAAGCTCGAGTCCAAGTCCGTGCCCGACCCCATCTGTGAGCCATGCCTGGCTGGCAAGATGCACGCCAATCCCTTTCCTAGCTCTGACTGGCGCGCTTCTCGTCCCCTCGAGCTTGTACACTCTGATGTACATCAGGTACCCTACAGAACCTTCTCTGGCTATCGCTATTGGGTCACCTTCATCGACGACTACACTCGCTTTCGCTTTGTGATTCCTATCAAGGCCAAGTCTGATGTGTTTGAGGCATTCAAGCAGTTCAAGGCTTATGCTGAGAACCAGTCCGAGCGCAAAATCAAGACCTTGAGGGACGACAAGGGTGGGGAGTATATGAGTCGAGCTATGCTTGACTATACTACTGATTGTGGTATAGAGCGCCAGCACACTGTCAGAAATCGCCCCCAGCAGAATGGAGTCGCCGAACGCGCCAATCGAGTGCTCTCTGAGCGAATTACAGCTATGCTCGACGAGTCTGGGCTATCCCACTCCTTCTGGGGCGAGGCCTTAGCTGCTCTGGTCCATGTCTGGAACAGATGCCCCTCTAATGCAGTAGAGAAGACGCCATACGAGCTCTGGCATGGTCACAAGCCTGATGTATCGCACCTGAGGGTCTGGGGCTGCACTGCCTATGTGCATGTGCAGAAGGATAAGCGTTCTGCACTTGGTTCTCACTATGAGAAGTGTGTATTTATTGGCTACCCACAGGGCTACAAGGGATGGAAGTTCTACAACCTCGCCACCAAGCGCTGCATTATCTCCGAGCGCGCTGATTTCGATGAACGCCATTTCCTAGCCTCCAAGAGGCCCTCCCTTGACTCTGGTGCGCCTAATCCTCCTCCTGAGCTACCTGCTAATGCTGGTTATCGCCCTCCTGTGCTCTCTGACGAGGATGAGCCGGAGTTTGAGCAGGCTCAGCATCCTGGGGGGGAGATAGATCCACCAGCAGCGCCAGTTGTGCCTGCTGTGATTCCAGTTGAGCCTGCTCCAGTAGTGGTCGCTCCTGGTGATCTGGATCATGATCCTGAGCCTGCTCCGCCTGCTAATCATTTGTTAGCTGCTCCTGATGCTCTACCTGCACCAGTGGCTCCTGCTCTACCCCAGAGTCCAATTGGTATTGGTGCCAGACTACCTGCTAGGCGCAGAAACCCTCCTCGAGAGTGGTGGAAGCTTAGTCCTGCACAGGTAGAAGGAGACATAGTCTCGGACTCTGAGGATGAGGAGGATGCTTACAAGGTTTCTTCGAGCACTTCAGTTGAGCCTAATACTTATTTGCAGGCAATGCGTCGTTCTGATGCAGAGCAATGGCACCAGGCTGCTCTAGATGAGCTAGCTGCCCACAAGAGCAATGGGACTTGGTCTATAGTCGACAGACCTAATGACCGCAAGGTTATAGGCTCAAAGTGGGTGTTTAAGATCAAGCGCAATGCTGATGGTTCTATAGATCGCTACAAGGCTAGGCTCGTAGCCAAGGGCTATAACCAGCGCCCTGGCTTTGATTACCTCGAGATATTTGCCCCTACAGTGCGTTTGCCCACTGTTAGGATTGTGCTCGCCCTGGCTGCCCTTCATGATATGCATCTTCGTTCAGTAGACATTTCTAATGCCTACTTGAATGGTGACATGGACTGTGAGGTCTACATGGAGCAGCCAGAGGGATTTGCAGAAGGCGACCCCAAAAAGCTAGTTTGCTTGCTAGATAAGGCCTTGTATGGCACTAAGCAAGGGGGTAATCGCTGGAATCGCAAATTGCGATCTGTACTCGAGTCACTAGGCTGGACTCAGTCCTATTAAGACGCATCTATCTATGTCTATTCTCGAGGTGATGTCCGCATAATTCTCCCTGTCTTTGTAGATGATATGACCTTTGCTTCAAAGTCCTTAGAGGCTATTGAGCAGGCCATTGAATCGCTCAAGGGCCACTTCAAACTGCGCGATCTAGGTGCTACTACTCAGCTTCTGGGGATCAAGATAGACAGGGATCGATCCAAGCGCTCCCTATCGCTGTCTCAGCGCCAGTACTGCCTCGACATGCTCGAGCGCTTTGGTATGTCCAGTTGCAAGCCAGTGACCACCCCCATGGATCCAGGAGCTCGTCTCTCTCGCTCCCAGTGCCCTCAGACGCCAGAAGACCTCGATTTCATGCGCTCAGTCGACTACCTAGGTGCTATTGGCTCACTACAGTACCTTGCTACCTGCACTAGGCCAGACATTGCCTACTCTGTCAGTGTCCTCGCTCGTTTTAGTGGCAATCCAGGTGTAGCCCATTGGAACGCAGTTAAGCACCTCTTTCGCTACATCCAAGGCACTAAAGACTTTGCCCTCACCTACTCCCCTTCGCCGGACACCACTGAGCTCTTCACCTCCTACTCGGACGCAGATCTAGGTGGTTGCATTGATACTGGTCGATCAACTGGTGCTTTTGTTATCAAGATGGGCACTAGGGCGGTCTCCTGGATGTCCAAGCTGCAGCCGGTCGTTGCCCTGTCTACCACAGAAGCTGAGTACATCGCTGCAGTTGAAGCTGGTAAGGAGATTGTCTGGTTGCGCAAGCTAATGCTTGAGTTAGGCTTCTCAGCTAGCTTGCCCTCTGTCCTTCGGATAGACAACCAGTCAGCCATCCAGGTAGCACGGAATCCAGAGCATCATGGGCGCATGAAGCATTTGGACCGACGCTGGTTTTGGTTGCGAGATGTTGTGCATAGGGAGATTATCTCTCCTGAGTTTGTGCCAACTGCGGACATGCCTGCTGACCTACTGACCAAGGCATTGCCTAGGGTCAAGGTCGAGCGCCTTAGTGGTCTATTAGGACTTGCAGCATTCGGGGGGAGTTAGTTGTGAAGAGATGCACAATCAGGGGGGAGTGTTATTTTGGTGATGTTGCATCTCTACCTATTTGATACACTTATCTTCATTTCATACCTACAGAGCGATCTAGCCATTACCAAGACTTTTAACTAGGCTAGATCGACTCCCCACCTTTACTTTGCTTATTCCCCCACTTACAGGACTTGTCTAGCTTCATTCCTTCGTCCTACACATGCAAGGTATTGCCTTTGACATTTGTTTCATACTTGACAGCTGGCACTTGTCTCAGAGTGACAGCTGATACTTGTTTCATCTTTTTATAGTTGAAACATGTTTCACCTTTTAATAGCTAAAACATGTTTCACTCTTTGACAGCTGTGGCTTGCTAGTTGACAGCTTGTTTACTAGTCTTTGTTTAGAGTACTCAAACACCCAGAGTCCGCTTTCTGAGAACCCTTGGTTACTCACAGTGGACTCTAGGTGTGTAGGCTCATTGTACTTTGTCCAATTCACTTGGTTACTCACAGTGGACTCTAGTCTACACTCTTGTGAAGCTCAGTACTACTCCTTGAGTGGTTATTTCACTCTCAGAGGCACTTTGTGCTTAACAGACAGCTGTTAAGCTATTGGCTGTGGTGAGATTGGTATCACTATGAGCAGAAGTATTATCATTACCATCTTCATTGTCTATTACTTCTTGACCTTTATCCCAAGTTGGATGAAAACTAGTCCAGCTATTAAGATTGTCAGTGGCAGTGTCTGTTTTTGGAACTGGTTGTATTCTTTCCAACATGGTGGCATCCCGTTCTCTTTCTCTTGCTCTGAAGTCATGGAAATAGACTTTATAGTTATATCCGTCTTGCTCTATCCAGTACTTATCTGGCATGGTGACACTAAACCCTTTAAAGGTGCTGCAACCATTAGTGGTATCGCACATTATCTCTAGAGTTAAACATTTCCTGTCCTTGATTGTGCCATGCATGTATGACCAGATAATGAGCCCAGAGAAGAAGAAGATGGTATTTGCAAGGATAAAGATGCTGATTATGAAGTATATGCTGTTCTTGAGGAGTACAGCATACAGCGTTAATGTCAATGCCAAAAATACAATCATATGACCAAAGTCGATCCATGATCATGAAATGGATGCCCACTTCTTATATTGCTCATGTGCTTTAACTTGAGCTGTGGTAGGGTTTTAGACAAGGTAGTTGTCGATAATGGCATTGGTGTGAAAGCTAGTGAAAGAAGATATTAAGGGAGGGTGGGTGGATGATATGGCTGTTAAGAGATTGCTAGGAGCGTGACTCAACTAGTGAATGCAGGAAGGCGAATTCTGTCTGACCAGGGTAAACCAGTGATTCTTTTATACTGCTTCATGATGATTATATAAGCTGTCCTCCGCAGCAGTTGCTGTGAAGTTCTTGTAGAGTTTGAACAGCTTTTGGAAATCAACCTGAGTCACATGGAGTAGATGGAAAGCCAATAGATTCTTTTTATAAAATTTCTTTATTACATCCTACACATTATCAAGATTTGATCAGAGTTCTCACGTTTGATCTGTGTCGTCATAGCCTTTCCAGTATACTAGGAATTTGACTCATTTTCCTTTCAATCTGGAGTCAACTATATAGTCAACTTCATATTCATTATCTCGATCTTCAGTGACTAGCACTGGCCCTAGTTTGTCAGCTTTTTGTCCTGACAAACCTTTTTTGTAAGATTTGATCTTGGCAATATTGAATAAATTGTATACTCTCATGGTGCGTGATAGCTGGAGTTCAATTGCATTGCTTTTTTTGAAGCTGATAATTTCATATGGGCCTAACCATTTCTCTGAGAGCTTCTTTGAAGGTCATGGGAGTTTTAAGTCGTCTGTGCTAAGCCAAACTTTGTCTCCTATTTTGTATTGTGGAGCTTCTGATCTATGTCTATCTGCTTGGGTTTTCATATGTTTTTGCACTTTTTCTAGATTTTCTTTTGTTTCTTTTAAGGTTTGTTCAATTTCATTAGTGAATAATGAAGCGGCGGGTGCTTTAGACGTGTGATTTTCTATTTCTATTTCTGGTTCATATGTGTATGTAATACTAAATGAGGTTTTCTGTGTGGAAATTTGCTTTTTTGAGTTATATGAGAATTGTACAATTGGCAACCATTCTGACCATTCATGTCATTTTTCAGCGGTGAATAGTCGGAGATATTGTTGTAGATCTCTATTCATATGTTCTGTTTGTGGATCTGTTTGTGGATGACGTGCAGTAGAGAGTTTAGGTGTAATGCCAAGACATTTGCATAAGTCTTTCATGACTTGTGATGTGAATTGTGGACCTCGTGTTGAACGTACTCATAGTAGATTATACGTGAGATAGTAGTTTACCATATATGTGTACACTACTTAGTTCATACTCAGCTTGTCTGAGTTCATAACAGCTCTTTTACTGCTACCACACTTGTGAACACTAAACTCAAAGCTAAGTAAGTAAACACTTCCTCTGTGTAGCCTAGGTAGCAGGGGCTTCTGCCCCTGCTCCTCCTGCTGCCTGTTATCCATTCAACAGGTTATAAGCCCTGCCAGCAGTGTAAAAACCCTGGCAGTAAACCAATTATACGCTTAGATGACGATGCGACTAGCTAATGCCTTGCTCCGAATCAAAAGCACGAACCTGGATCATGATGCAACTATGTCGCTCTTAATCCACAGTGATAAAATCTCGCGTATGGATTCGCTATATGTAATCCTAACTGCGATTGACATAAGACCCTTACGGGGTCGCTATGTCAGTATGATCTAAGAGGCTCTGACTGTGAACACTTAGTTTTTCTCATTATAATTCCCTTGAATTGCGAAACTAACACGTCTGCCCGTAGATCTAAACCATCTTCAACCTCATCAATAACAATGTCCACTTCAAAAGATGTCACCTCTGCCTTCATTTCCATTCCCATCCTTGATGGAACGAACTATCAGCGATGGTCTGCTAAGATCAAGACTTACTTGCAGGCAAATCAGTGTTTTTATGTGACAAAGAAGTCTGATGACCCAGCTGACGATGACTGGGAAAAGAACACCAAAAAAGTGATCAGTATCATGAAGATGAAAATGACGGATGCTCTCCAGCACCGATGGAGAGATATCAACAATGCTAAACTTCTCTGGGACAGCATAGAGGCTGAATACCTGAACGTTTCCCTCGCTACAGTCCACGCCATCTACAACGAGTTACACGATATTTCCTTCCCTGCCAACAACCATCCCGGTCCCACGTTCTCAGCCATCCGCGACAAGTTTGCTCGACTTGCTGACTATCAATTTCCTATCGCCGAACGAACGCAGATTCTTCTACTTCTCTCCAAAGTCTACAAAATTCCTTATATGACCTCGTTTACCCAGTTTATCAACGCCAAATCGAGCAAATGTATCAAGCTGGTAAAATGTATTCAACAGGTCACCACCACAGCTGCAGATGGTATAGTCACCATCACTGTGGTTCCATATGAGGAACCTAGAGAACTAGGTATCAGCGTTGCCGAGATAGAAGAAAACATTACACTTTCATGGCAGCATCACGTCACTACTCGCAAGGCTGGGACAGTACAAGGGAACGGACAGTCCGTGATCAACAATCGCACGTCGGCCATCAAGAACAAGGGGAAAGATCTCAACTTTTCCCAGCAGCAACAAGAATAATGTCAGCAACCCCCCGCGTCGCAAGACGACAATGGTAACAAGGAAAAGAAGAGAGGAGATCAATTGGCCAAAGGAAAGGCCAAGCAGAACAAAAGGAATAAACAATGCAAGGAGGCTCACGTGCATCTTGCACAGGAAGAGTCCTTCATGTTCACATCCTGGACGCAGCCTGTCACCATCAACCCCGCCTCAACATCTTTTTCTACTCCTGTCGAAGATCCTTGCTGACTCGCGCACACACCAGGTGTGCAACACTTTGGACCATCCGCCTTCAAGCACACGTAGAAGGCGATCAACCTTGCTCGCCGGATTAGGTGCACACCCACTCCTCAGACCCTCCGCCACCTTGATAAGGTGGCAAACCAGATAGAGCAATTTGACCCAATGCCCGAAATCTACGAATGTCCTGCTAAGTGCCCTCATCTCATGGAGCGCATCGGCTGTTCAACACCGGTCACAAGTATCGAGGAGTTACCTGAGGAAGAAGATGATATTGTTACATCACCACCGCCATCCCCTGTCCCTTCATTTTCCACATCACCTGCCATCTCTGCTCCCGTGGTTAACCTACCATGTCACCACCGTAACAACACCTTCGGTATTGAAATCAATTATATTTCCTCTACCACAGACGAAAACACTGTCTCTCTGGGTGATCATGACATAGACGAGTATATTTCTCATTTCTATGATTCTACTATTAGTGACGATGAAAAGCTTAATAAGCTCGAGAATCATTTCTTTAACTTTAATCATGATGATGTGGACATGGACAATGAGTATGCCTTTAATTCCTCACACCTATGCACTAACTCACAACTCCTTTATTCACAGGAGTATGTAGAATTTATACTTTCATGTGCATTAGATAGTGACTGGAATGAAAAGATCTATGTCTGAACTACAATCAAAAACGTGTGATATATGTCTGAAGCCTAATACAGAATACCCAGATGATATCTGGATTCTTGATTCAGGTACCTCGTCGCACTTCACTTTTGAGTTAGACGATTTCTCCGAGTACAAGGCATATGACAAGCCTCGCCCTGTGCGAACAGCAGCTGGTCCCACCTATGCTCTAGAAGAAGGTACAGTCGTCATCGAGTATAAAAACATTCATAAAGAAAGCTCAATTGTACGATTATCACCAATGATATATATGCCAAATTCAGGCGTAAAGCTAGTATCATTAGGAACTATTCTAAAGGACAAAAATATGTATGTCAAGTCCCATGGAATATACTTTGACATATGTCATCGTATGAAGCGATCCCCAATACTGTTACAAACGGTACATTTCTTACCTTTCTTATCCTACACTTTTACTTACTTCCCTACGCTTTCACTTGACTCAGCTTTACTTTTGGACTTAGTCGAATATCTTGTACAATAGTCACGTGACTTGATCACGTGATCTAATCACATGACACTTGTCACGTGACACGGACCATCTTTCCGCTTACTCATATATGCTTACTCCTGATTACTCATTCTTGATTACTTTTCTTACTAAGATTGCTACACCGCAGTCAATCCTTACTCATCATTTCTATTGTTCTTACTCAGCTTACTGCGCAAGGCTATGCTTGCTGCGCATTGCTGTACGCTCTACTTTTGCTATTGGCTAGTAGTTAAGGTTCATACCAAATAGGTACAAACACACCAATAGTATATAAACCAGGAGTCTGAAGGGCGTTCCCCTCAGTTTTGTTCTCCTGGAGTTCTCCTCATCAGCTCTCCACTTGCCTGACTACCTCTATTGTTCTAACACAAGCACTTCAGCGCTCTAGGTGAGTTGTTGAGTGTTTCATTAGAACAAGACTGTACTAACCTTCCCCTTGCAGATTAGCTACCTGCAAGCCGAACCACTTGATCTTGAAACTTGAACCAAGTACTTGAAATAGCAAAGAGTAAGAACCTTCCTTTAAATAAGGTCAAGGGCGACAACTGACAAAGGCTCACCACTAGTGTTCCGCAACACCTACCCACCAGTCCGATCCAACATCACCTACCCCGGCTACGATATCTTTGAAACCCACGACCCCATCACTGGACGTCTTAGAGATTGGGTCCAAGACCCCAACGACCAAGAGATAATCCCACAGCCCGACACTCCACTCTCTTGCTCTCCTAGTTCTGCCCGTGGGAGCGTCAGCCCCTACTCCCACTTCAACCCCGCTGACCTTTTCGGTCGCCTCAACCTCCTTGTAAGGATCCCATTACCCACTAGAGACCCAAGGCCTAACCAATCCCGCCAGAACCCTCTCGACCCCGAAGTCGAGACTCATATTAGAGAATATAGGGATAGATTTGACCTCTTCTACCCCTTCCAGCAACCGCCCCCGGAACTTGCCAAACCCATTGACTGGGCTCCCCTAGGTCCCCGTTTCCAATCGGCTAACTTTGAACCGGTTCCCCAGTTCTCTATCCAAAGTAGGATCAGGTTCCTCATTCACTATTTCCAACACGTCTCACCACAAACTCCACCAGATCTGCGTCGGGACTTATCTCGACATTTTCTCCGAGCTACAACAGAGGAGATTGCTGGCGAAGGACCTGTCCTTCCGGATCACGGACTGAGAACTAGCGTACCACTAGAACGGAGTCCGGCTAGAGAGAATAAGAAGAAGAGAAGGATACGTAGAAAAGACACTGCCTATAAAAGTACTACTCCTCGCTCTCGCCTCTCTACTCGTGCAACTAGGATTAGGATATTGGTACCTCCCCTACGCCCTTACGGCAACCTACCTTATCTTAGGCCACAAAGTAGTCTCAGGAGACCTCTGCAGTTCAATTGAATTCACCTATACTATTTTCAAAATTCATCCTATTGCCCCTGAACAAGAAGTAGAACAAGAGTCAGAAGAAGAAGAAGAAGAGAAAGAACCTATTCCAGTCAGAGTTAGACCTCCCACTCCAGCCAATCAAACAAACATTTCCCCTCTTCACTCTCAAAGAGAAGAATCAGAAGCGTCAGATCATTCGTATTTCCCTGCTCCACGAAATTTACCCCGCGTAAATCAATTTTCTGTTTACAGCATTTCTGTTGCCGACCGCGCCGCACCTCCTCCTTACCAAAGAAGGAACCCTTCTGCCGAGTTACCCGCCCCTGAACCAGAGAACTAGCACACTGAACTGTGTAAACAGGCATACCAAATTCACTAAAGAAAAAAAAAAAAAACGTCAATGTTTTCAATCTTCTATTACCAAACTTGCTCAACGAAAGCTCTCTAACACATATCCAAAGGACTCTCCCTATTCTCGATTGCTTAAACAAGCCAGAAAACTCTCACGAAAACGAAAATAAAAGATGTCTCACGGAACCGATGTACAAGACCTCATTGACGCGCTCAATGCGCTAATTTTAGAACAAACGAGTACTAATGCAGAAAGAAAGAAAGACGTCACTAAGAAGATTGCTGACCCAGGTTATTGGGATGGAAACCGCCCCGCCTTCCGCTTATGGTGGCTCTGAACCAAGCTATGGGCTGCTCAACAAACTTGGGACACAAATCAACTCTGCACTGTGGCAATTCTCTCACGAATGAATGGAAAAGCGTCCAGGTTTGCACTCCTAACATTAGAAGCATGTGAAAGGAGTTCCGCAATTCCAGTAGGAACACCTCTGGTTCCCCCAGGAGACGCTGTCTGGCTAACTTTAGCCGAATTAGAAGCCAAAGTCCGAGGCTTCTTCCAGATAGAGATTCTAGCGCACGAAAGTTTGAAGAAGCTAGAAGTTCTCAAACAAGGATCCATGGATATCCATTCATTCTCTCAGCTCTTCATCATCCTTTTCCAAGAATCAGGAATCTCAGAAGAGCATGGTCTAACCATACTAAGAAAGGCAGTTGACTTCCGCATTTATCAACAACAAGCCCTAAATATGACCTGGGCCAATACCGTGCAAGAACTCCTAGATGACTACGTAACCATTGGAAAGGAATACGAAAGAATGAGATTAGAACAATCCACAGGAAATCCGTTCCGACCCTATTCTGGGAGCACTTCATACCAGAATAACTCACGTCCGCCACCTCAGCCCAGGTTCACCGAATATGGAATACAACCAGGTCGAGGCGCACCCATGGACATTGGTGCTGCAAATAGAACTTCCTTAAGAGGCAAATGCTATAATTGTCTTGATCCACATCTCGCACATGATTGTAAACAACCCTCCACACGCTGCCAAAACTGTGGATGGTCACGAGGTGAACACAAGAACAATTGTAGGAACTACAAAGAAAAGAGCACACGCCAAGCTCGAACCTTGAACTCAGAGCCTGAAGCTAAAAGGAGCTAAACTATTTACCAAGATGGATCTCAGATAGGGTTACAACAATATCCGAATCAAAGAAGGCGATGAATGGAAAGCCGCTTTCGTTTGCCACAGAGGATCTTTCAAACCACTAGTCATGTATTTTGGTCTCTGCAACTCCCCAGCAACCTTCCAAACAATGATGAATGAATTATTTGCAGATATGGAAGACGCTGTAGTTGTCTACATTGATGACATCTTGATCTTTATAAAGACAGATGACATAAGGGAACACGCCAAAATAGTTCTCAAAGTCCTCTCACGTTTAGAAGAAAATGACCTATTTGTTAAACCGGAAAAGTGCCATTTCCACACAAAAGAAGTTGAATTCCTTGGCATGACAATAACTCCACAAGGAATCAAAATGGATGATGACAAAGTCAAGGCAATTACCGAATGGCCAACTCCGACTACCGTCCGAGGAGTTAGAAGCTTCTTAGGATTAGCAAACTTCTATCGCCGCTTCATTCAGGATTATGCGCAAGTCGCACGACCCTTGAATGATCTTACCAAGAAAGACACCCCTTTCTCATGGAAGGAACCACAACAAGAAGCGTTTGACATGCTAAAAGGGAAATTCACCACGGCTCCCATTCTTGCATTCCCAGACAATGACAAGAAATTCCGCCTAGAAACCGATGCATCTAATTTTGCAACTGGTGCCGTTCTATCTATAGAACAAGATGGCATATGGCATCCTGTCGCATTCTTATCACACTCCATGTCTCCAGAAGAACGTAACTACCCAATTGCAGACAAGGAAATGCTAAGCGTTATCCAAAGTCTAGAACAATGGAGACATTATCTAGAAGGTGCAAAACAGAAATTTGAAATTTGGAATGATCATGCGAACCTTCAATGGTTTATGCAACGCCAAGATCTAAATAGACGACAGGCCAGATGGTCACAGTACCTCTCTCGTTTCAATTTCAAATGGATCCATAAAGCCGGATCACAAATGGAGAAAGCCGATGCTCTCTCTCGAAGAGAAGATCACGCAAAAGGAATCGAAGATGACAATAAGCAAGTCCTAGTCATCCCTCCAGAACAAATAGCCGCTACATCAGTGCACATAGCCACAGATAATGACGATATTCTAGAAAAGATAAAGAAAGCAACATGGAAAGTTTGCAAATCAGAAGCCATTAAGCTTTGCAAGCAACATGGCATCTGTACAGAAAAGGACGAACTTCTCTATGACAAGAAAAACCGGATTTTCGTGCCAAATGATCAGGATCTTTGCATGGAAATTATATGCCTACATCATGACATTCCTGTAGCTGGACATCCAGGAATAGATCGAACCCTAGAACTGCTACAGCATAGCTATACCTGGCCTGGAATGCCCACACTTGTCAAAGATTACGTATCTCGCTGCGATAGATGCGCACGTTTCAAAGGCATCAATACTGCACCTGCTGGAAAGTTACTATCATTGGAAATTCTGGATCTTCCATGGGAACACATCAGTGCAGATTTCATGACAGATTTCCCTGAATCAAATGGATTCGACTCAATCCTAGTGGTTGTTGATCGATTCTCCAAAGAAGTCGAATTCATCCCCTGTACTAAATCTGTCAATGCCCTACAAACAGCTAGACTGTATCTTACACACGTATGGAAGCATCACGGACTTCCCAAAACAATAGTTCCGGAGCGAGGTCCATAATTTGCATCACAAGTCATGAAGGACTTATGCAAATGCCTTGGCATTACACCTAAACTCTCTACCGCACGTCATCCGCAAACAGATGGACAAACGGAACAAATGAATAGAGATCTACAACAATATCTCCGACTATTCACCGCTGAAAAACAACACGAATGGTCAGAATGGCTACCCATTGCACAATTCTCGTATAACTCGAAAAAGCAAACCTCTACACAGAAAACCCCATTTAGCATTACTCACACATATGAACCAAAAATAGGAATAGAAAATCACACGACTAAAGCACCCGCTGCTTCTTTACTTGCTGATGAAATCGAACAAACCCTAAAAGAAACAAAAGCAAATATAGAAAAAGCACAAAAACATATGAAAATCCAAGCAGACAAACATAGATCAGAAGCCCCGCAATACAAAGTAGGAGACAAGGTTTGGCTAAGCACAGACGGCCTAACACTTCCACGACCTTCAAAGAAGCTCTCGGAGAAATGGCTAGGCCCATATGAAATTATTAGCTTCAAAGGAAGCAATGCAATTGAACTCCGACTCCCACGCACCATGAGAGTGCACAACGTGTTCAATATAGCCAAAGTCAAACCCTACAAGGAACGATTACCCGGACAGCCGGCTGACAAACCAGGGCCAGTGCTAGTCACTGAAGACCGAGATGATGAATACGAAGTTGACTACATAGTAGACTCCAGATTGAGAGGAAAACGACTCGAATTTCTAATTCACTGGAAAGGATACGACGAGACGGATAGAACGTGGGAACCCCAATCAAATCTCGCTAACATGCCGAACGCAATAAAGGAATTCTATAAAAAGAATCCAGCGGCTCCCCGTCTGCTCCGCATGATTCAGGTCGATTTCCAAAAGCTGTTCAAACCTTACGAAAACTTCACAGCAACTGCTGCGGAAGACAGCTTATATAATCATCATGAAGCAGTATAAAAGTCTCGCTGTTTCAGCCTGAACAGACCAGAATTCGCCTCCCCTGCCAGTCATTAGTCGAGCCTCGCTCCTAATCATCCTTCAAGCAACCTCCTTCACCACCTCTATAACCCCACCACCATCCTTCATGTCTGCATTCCCCAACTCCTTCACCCAATTCCACGCGAACGCAATCATCAACGACTATCTTGCCAACCACGCTAACGTCGGCAATATCGACACACCAGCTCGCCCCACTCCCCTGGCACCCATACCGTGTTCATGGATCGACTTTGGTCTCCTGATCACATATATGGTGTCGATATTTGCTCTTTGTGTTGTTCTGATCGAGAACAGCACATTATTTGCCATAGGCATCTTTACCCTAGGGAGTATCATCTCCTTATCCTTCGCGCTTATGGCACTATATTACGTGCATGGCGCAATCTGGGACGGCAAGGGTATAACCCTAGAAATAATACGCGACAACACTAACGGCCGCAATACTTTCAAGGGATTCAGCATTACAATGCCCGACAAGTATCTGATCGAGCAAGAGGGTTACAACTATGAAGTCTACTCTCGCGACTTCAGAGCAAGAGAAAAAGAGCAACACGATACTCTTATGGAACGTACCCTTCCCACTCAACAGGAGAATGAGGCAGAGGCTGAAAATATCAATGCCTGGGCTGGCTTCCTAACATGGAGTGAAGCTGGAGATGCTGCAGATGAAGAAAATGGTACTGACAATGCCACTGTTCATAGTGATACCAATCTTACTACGCCAATAGCTTCATAGCGGTATACAATTTCGAGGCATAACGAAGAAAGGTCGTGATTGCCTGGAATGCAATCCATAGAGAGGGGGTAGTGTTACAAACGGTACATTTCTTACCTTTCTTATCCTACACTTTTACTTACTTCACTACGCTTTCATTTGACTCAGCTTTACTTTTGGACTTAGTCGAATATCTTGTACAATAGTCACGTGACTTGATCACATGATCTAATCACATGACACTTGTCATGTGACACGGACTATCTTTCTGCTTACTCATATATGCTTACTCTTGATTACTCATTCTTGATTACCTTTCTTACTAAGACTGCTGCGCCGCAGTCCATCCTTACTCATCATTTCTATTGTTCTTACTCAGCTTGCTGTGCAAGGCTATGCCTGACTGCGCACTGCTGTGCATTGCTGTATGCTCTACTTACATTATTGGCTAGTAGTTAAGGTTCATATCAAATAGGTACAAACACACCAATAGTATATAAACCAGGAGTCTGAAGGGCGTTCCCCTCAGTCTTGTTCTCCTGGAGTTCTCCTCATCAGCTCTCCACTTGCCTGACTACCTCTATTGTTCTGACACAAGCACTTCAGCGCTCTAGGTGAGTTGTTGAGTGTTTCAAATACTTCAGTTCCATACCCATCCTGGATCTACTATGTACATGATGTGCGCCAATATTATTCATCCTAAGTGCAATCAGAGTGCCTCGTTATACACGACGGATTATGATTTAATACATCACAGACTTGGACACGCTTCTAAGGAAGTAATAAAACATGCTCAAAAACATTTGAAAGATTTCCCTGCGGTTAATGCACCTGCAGAAGAACATGTTTGTGCTGGCTGCCAACTAGGCAAACAACCTAATAGGCCTTTTCCGCCAATGGAAAGACGTGCTTCTAAAGCGTTTGAACTGATTCATTCAGATCTTAAGTCATACGAAGTGGAATTGTATTACAAAAAGAAGTACATCATTATATTTTATGATGATTATTCTTTGATGTCTTGAATTAAGTCTTTGCGAAATAAAAATGACGCATTGACAGCTACAAGACAATTCATTAAATATGTCCATACCCAATAGAACAGCCAAATCAAAGGCTGGATATCCGATGCCGGGGAAGAATACAAGTCTCATGCTTTCAATGAGATGCTTCGAAATGAAGGTATTAAGATTTACCAATCTGCACCCTATGCACACCAGCAAAATGGCAGAGCCGAAAGTCATATTAGGACACTCATAGACAAAGCTCAAGCGATGCGTCTTCACACTTGCTTACCCCCCTCATTTTGGGAATTTGTGGTCTAACAAGCAAAGTATCTCCATAATTGCCTCCCTAACAGGAGACTAAATTGGAAAACACCGCATGAGGTCATAACTGGCCATAAACCTTCTCTAGAACACGTTAGAGTATTTGGATGTGGTGCCTATGTGCACATCCCTGAAGAAATACGTGGTGGAAAATTGCAACCCAAATCGTAATTAATGATATATCTTGGTATATCTCCCACCAATGATGCAAACATGTTATTTTTGCGAAAAAATAATGCAATCTTCACATCCACCCACGTAGTGTTTGACGAGAATTTATTTCCGAAATGTACAAACTCCAGACCACATCCTGTTGTGTCACTGCCTAAATAGCAAGTACATGATGGTGATAAGGATGAATATCCTATAAGTGATGATGCGGAATTTCCAGTTCCCCTCACTTCAAATAAAGAACGCCCTGTATCACCTGAGTCAGATACATCTGAGACAACGGTGAATACACTGTCTACTTCTTGCGACTCTAGTCCAGAACCTGAGCCAGTGAATGAACCAATACCTGAACTGGTAACACTACCTAGGCATGTTCCTATTCAAAATGCTCCACCTGCACTACCACCCAAAAGCGAAAGGACAGGATACATTGAACGTCCTCAGTGCAAATGTTGCGTTCCAAACCACCCTGGAAATGTGTATGGTGAACGACAGCATCCCACTAAGACTATCAAGGACATAGAACGCCTTCCCAAATGGAAAGAATTAACTGGCCAACAACCCTCTTCATCTAGGGATGAGCCAAATATTCCCAGTGGTTTACCTCCATCACCTGCTCCTCAACCTGAGGATTCCAAATCAGAAATAGAACGGTTAACCAGGGAAGGGGGAGTAGGTTTGACTCTTTATCTATGTGCTCGCATGTTTAACAGCGATGAAGTAGCACCAAATTATTGCAAATAGTCTTACAAAGACCTTCTGCAACTTCCTTCTGACGAACAGAAGCTTTGGCGCAAAGCATGTATGCAAGAATTAAAAATGCTTAAGGAACGCAAAGTTTACCAAGTAGTCGATAGACCCAAAAACTGTAAAGTACTTCAGTGTAGATGGGTGTTCGATGTAAAAACCGATGGTTGTAAACGTGCCAGATTGATCGCCAGAGGTTTCGAACAAAGAGAAGGAATCGACTATGATGAAATCTTCTCTCCAGTCATTCGATTTGAGACTGTGCGACAGATGCTTGCACTCGCCGCTCTCAAAGACTGGTACATATCAGGCCTTGATATGCGATCTGCATATCTATATGGTCATCTAGATGAAGAAATCTATATGGAAATCCCAGAAGGGTTTGCTGGACCTGAAATGGCTGGCAAAGTCCTCCGACTCCAATACACCTTGTATGGCCTTAAACAGGCTGGTATTACTTGGTGGCGTGAGCTCAAGGCGTCGATGAAGGACTTAGGCTTCGAGAAAATACACTCAGATGCCGGCGTATATGTCTTCAAACATGGCAAAGTCTATGCCATTGTATATGTTGATGACGCATTCTTTTGTGGTCCCAAAAGGCTTGAGGTTGATCAACTCAAAGCTAAATTTATGAAGAAATGGGATTGTCGTGATCTTGGTAAAACCAATGAATTCCTTCATATAAGGATTCACCACGATAGATCCAAATACTTGATCTCTCTAGATCAATGCGATTACCTTGACAAGGTAATTGAGCAATGTGGCATGACAAATGCTAAGCCCGCGTGCACACCACTACCACAGGGATATTATCCAAACAGGAATTCAGAATCTATAGACACTGAACTACGGACGCGTTTTCAGGTGGTCATTGGATCCCTATTATACATAATGCTAGGCACTCGTCCGGATATCACGTATGCAGTTACTCAACTTGCAAGATAATCTGCGAATCCATCCAAAGAGCACCTAGACAAAGCCTACTATATCGTGAGATACCTTAAAGGTACTCATAAATACAATTTAGTATACGATGGTAGCAAAGATGGTGGTCTTATCGGCTTTTCCGACTCAGATTGGGGAGCTGATCCAGAGACTTCACACTTGCAGACAGGATATTTTCTGAAGCTAGCGAACGCTGCTTTTATGTGGAACTCGCACCTTCAGAAGGTTACAGCGAAGTCTTCTACTGAAGCAGAATATATTTCATTGTCCAACTGTACAGATCAAATCATTGGCGTAAAGCAAATGATATTGGAACTTGGATACAAACTGAAACCTGTTTCTCTTTGCAGTGATAATCAGGGTGCAATATTTACTGCACAAAATCCTGTAAATCAGAAAAAGAATCACCATATTTGCATTAGATGCCATTCTATTCGCGATGCGATTGAAGACAAACAGATCGAGTTCTTCTACATAGAAGGACAAGATAATCCTGCCAATATCTTTACTAAGAATCTAGGATTTATCAAGTTTGAAAAATTCAGAGAGCTTTTAGGTCTATATGTCTACAGCGCCGATTAGACATCGCGCTTTGTAAATGTACATTCTTCTTATGCTCGCATATACTAGTGATATTAAGCATGGGGGAGTGTTGAATGTACTAATAGTTCATTATACGTGAGACAGTAGTTTACCATATCTGTGTACACTACTTAGATTACACTTAGCTCGTCTGAGTTAGAATAGCTCTTTTACTGCTATCACACCTGTGAACGCTAAGCCTCCAAGCTAAGTAAGTAAACACTTCCTCTGCGTAGCCTAGGTAGCAGGGGCTTCTGCCCCTACTTCTCCTGCTGCCTGTTCTCAATTCAGCACCTTGGTCTGAAACTATTGTTTTGGGAAGTCCGTGATACTTCTATACATGTGTGAGATATAGTCTAGCTGTTTGTAGGGCATTGACAGATTTAGTATAGGAGATGAATTTGACTTCTTTGGAAAATCGATCAACAACCACTAGGATTGAGTCAAATCCATTTGATTCAGGAAAATCTGTCATGAAATCTGCACTGATATGTTTTCATGGAAGATCTGGAATTTCCAATGGTAACAACTTTCTAGCAGATGCAGTGTTGATGCCTTTGAAACGTGCACATCTATCACAATGAAATACGTAATCTTTGACAAGTGTGGGCATTCTAGGCCAAGTATAGCTATGCTGTAGCAGTTCTAGGATTCAATCTATTCCTGGATGTCCAGCTACAGGAGTGTCATAATGTAGATGTATGATTTCCATATGAAGATCCTGATTGTTCAGCACGAAGATCTGATTGTTCTTATTGTAAAGAAGTTTATCCTTTTCTGTGCAGATGCCATGTTGCTTGCAAAGCTTAATAGCTTCTGATTCGCGAACTTTCTATGTTGTTTTCTTTATTTTTTCCAGAATGTCATTGCTGTCTGTGGTTAAATACACTGATGTACTGGCTATTCATTTTGGAGGGATGACTAAGACTTGCTTATTATCCTCTTCTGTTCCTATTGCATGATCTTCTCTTTGAGAGAGAGCATCAGCTTTTCCCATTTGTGATCCAGCTTTATGGATCCATTTGGAATTGAAACGTGAGAGATACTATGACTATCTAGCTTGTTGTCTGTTTAGATCTTGTCATTGCATAAACCATTGAAGGTTCGCATGGTCATTTCAAATTTCAAATTCCTGTTTTGCATCTTCTAGGTAATGTCTCCATTATTCTAGACTTCGGATAACACTTAGTATTTCCTTGTCTGCGATTGGGTAGTTATGTTCTTTAGATGACATGGAGTATGATGAGAATATCACAGGATACCATTTGCCATCTTGCTCTATAGATAGAATGGCACTGGTTGCAAAATTAGATACATCGGTTTCTAAGTGAAACTTCTTGTCATTGTCTGGAAAAGCAAGAATAGGGGCAGTGATTAATGTTTCTTTTAGCATATCAAATACTTCTTGTTGTGGTTCTTTCCATGAGAAAGGGGTGTCTTCCTTAGTAAGATCATTTAAGGGTCATGTAATCTGTGCGTAATCTTGAATAAAGTGGTGGTAGAAGTTGGCTAGTCCTAAGAAACTTCTAACTCCTTGGACTGTGGTTGGTGTTGGCCATTCGGTAATTGCCTTGACTTTATCATCATCCATCTTGATGCCTTCTGGAGTTATTGTCATACCAAGAAATTCAACTTCTTTGGTATGGAAATGGCATTTTTCCAGTTTGATAAATAAGTCGTTTTTTTCTAGGCATGCGAGAACTTTGAGAACTATTTTGTCATATTCCTTTATGTCATCTGTCTTTGTGAAGATCATGATATCATCGATATAAACAACTATAACATCTTCCATATCTGCAAATAGTTCATTCATCATTGTTTGGAAGGTTGCTGGCGAGTTGCAAAGACTGAAATACATAACCAATGATTCAAATGATCCTCAGTGGCAAATGAAAGTGGCTTTCCATTCATCACCTTCTTTGATTCAGATATTATCTTTCTTTGGATTAATCAACCTTTCTTTGGCACAAAGGATTCCTTGAGGTCTATGGCGTGATCCCATGGCTTACGTGTGAGCATACGCTCAGATTCTTTTTTCTTGGAAAGGTGAATGAACTTGTGATAGACACGGAGAACAAGCTCTTCTGGAGTTTTCTCAGATAGTTTGTCCTTTTCTAGGGTTTCTTTCTTGAGAGCATACACATGATTGAGTGCCACATGTTCTTCTTTTTCTATTTGACATGAGAATGAAGATTTCTGTTGAAGATTTTGACACATTCATGGACAGCATGTCATGAGAACTTTGTCTTGTGACTAGTCTATTTCTGAATTATGGTTCTTTAGCCATGTACATCCCAGAATAACCTGATTCTTTCTAAGATTAGTTACTTCAGCTATTGTCTTTTTGCAATGTCCTTGATAGTCAATAATTATTTCTGCATAGTGTGTGATGTCTCCTGCGGAATTCCTAGTTCTGTCAACATTGTACACTGGTAAATGGTATTGCAGAGGTAAAAGTGATAGTTTACATTTTTCAGTCCAAGATTTGTCTACAAAGATTGTGTTGGCACCCAAGTCCAGCAGGGCTTCTGCAGATGTGAACTGCTTGCTATTAATGGGAGCTATGCTGATAGATAAGGTAATATCTTTAGAATTGTTTCCACGAATGCAAAGTTGTTCTGGGATTTCATTGTTTTTTGTTTTAACGGAATTATGCACTGGTTTCAAGTCCTGGCCGAGCTTGCTTGAATGAGACCCCGTTAGACTAATGTTAGATTATTTCTTATTGGCTTTGGTGATCTAGACATCTAGTTCATCTAGACTGCTTTAGCTTTTCCCCTGCCTTCTTCCTCTGTTTCAAGGAAGGAAGCCTTTATCTCATCAAATTCTATATATGAATCATGAGATTCTTCAGGGTCTAAATTTAAGGTTTGAGTTTGGCGTGTGCTCTTTCCTTTGTTGTTTCTACAATTGTTCTTATGTTCACCTCGTGACCAGCCACAGCTTCGATAGCATATGAAGGGTCGCTTGCAATTGCAGGTGAAGTAAGGTCCAAGACAATTATAGCATTTGTATTTCAAGAAGGACCTATTTATAGCACCAATGTCGATAGGTGTGCCTTGACCTGGTTGTAGTCCATAAGAAGTAAACCTTGGTTGAGATGGCGAATGAGAGGTATTCTGATAAGATGTATTTCTAGAATAGGGACGGAAAGGGTTCTCTGTAGACCTCTCTAATTTTATTTGTTCATATTCTCCTCCAATGTTTACATAGTCTGCCAAGAGACCTTGTACAGTATCAGGTCAGTTCATATTTAGGGCTTGTTGTTAATAGACTCGGAAGTCAACTGCCTTTCTCAATATAGTTAAACCATGTTCTTCTGAAATTCCTGATTCTTGGAAAAGAATAGTAAAGAGCTGTGCGAATGAGTTGATGTCCATAGTTCCTTGTTTGAGAGCTTCTAGCTTCTTCAAACTTTCATGGGCAAGAACTTCTATCTGGAAGAAGTTTCAGACTTTGTTCTCTAGTTTGACTAGTGTTAACCATGCTGCATCTCCTTTAGATGTGGGAGGTATTCCTACTTGAGTCATGGAATCTCTTTCACATGCTTCTAATACTAGAAGTGCGAATCTAGATGCTTTTCTATTCATCCGTGAGAGAATTGCCATGGTGCAGAGTTGGTTTGTATCTCATGTTTGTTGAGCAGCCCATAATTTGGTTCGAAGCCACCATAAGTGAAAAGAAGGCCGACTTCCATCCCAATAGCCTGGGTCAGCAATTTTCTTTGTGACATCTTTCTTTCTTTCTGTATTAGTAATTTGTTGTTCTAAGGTTAATGCATTGAGAGCATCAATAAGGTCCGTGATATTGGGAGCAAGCGACATGTTTATTTATGTTTTCATGAGAGTTTTCTGGCTTTGTTTAAGTAGTCAGGAATGTACAGAGTCTTTTGGGTAAGAGTTTGAGAGTTTACAATGAGCAAGCTTTGTGATATAAGTTTGGAAACATTGTTTTTTGTCTTTATTTAATTTGCTATATCTGTTTACATAGTCCAGTGTGTGTTCTGGGACAGGGTGATTAACTTCAAAAATAGTATATTCTATTTCACAAGAACTATTGAGGTTTCCTGAGAGTACTTTGAGGTCTAAGGCTAGGTAGGCTCCTATGAGGAGGAATGAGAGGGACCAGTAGCTTAACTTTAGTTGGAGGAGGAAGAGGACGATAGCAGGAAATATTACTATTATAGGTATTGTCCTTTCTATGTACCTTTCTCTTCTTTCTTTTCTCTCTAACCTCAGTCCTTGACTGTATACTATTGGTAGTCTGTTCACAAAGATTACCAAGAAGTCCTTGTTCAATACTCTCCTGTGGTTTAGTGTTAATGAAACGTTGAGATAGATCCACATGGAGATCTGGTGTAGCTGTGGGTAAGACAGTTTGGAAGTAGTGTATTAAGAATCGAAGCTTACTTTAGATAGAGAATATGGGGATTGAAGCAAATACTGCCGGTTGGAATTGAGGGCCTAGGGGTGTCTAATCTACTAGCTTAGGGAGCTCGGGGACTTCCTCATCCGGATTGTGTGAGTAGTAGTTTTACCTAGTTGACTTGAGGAGAAGGTCGAGCTCAAGGGAGATGAGATTCTAGGGTGGTTGGTTAGATCTGGGTCTGGGATCTCTGGTAAGTAACTGGATTCTTACAAGTTGTTGAAGATATTGATAAACGTCTGTGGGATTGAGGTTGGTGTAAGGCTCGATGCCTAACCTGGGGAGGGTAGATGAGAGCAATGGGGTAGGGGAGAGATGAGAGATGGTCATGATTTCTGGGAACGAGATGAGATCAAGGTTATTAGGGTCAACCGATCCTTTGCCTGGTTCAAGTATGTAAGTTCTTTCTGTGAGTCGAGAGGTGTTTTTCCAATACTCACATCCTAGGTCAACACTTGGGGTGTCCTTGAAGTACATGCTGGTATTGTAAGCAGCACAAATTTGGTCGTAGTAAGACACTAGAAGTATATTTATCAGTTATCGTCCTTATCCTTATCAAAAGGTAGGTGCTTACTCGTTTATAGATATGAGTACTAGTTTATTCTTTTCAAGATCAAGTGGTTTGGTTTGCAGGTAGCTAATCTGCAAGGAGAAGTTAGTAAAGTCTTGTTCTAATGAAATACTCAACAACTCACCTAGAGTGTTAGAGTGATGAATCAGAACAATAGTGTAGTCAGGCAAGTGGAGAGCTGATGAGGAGAACTCCAGGAGAACAAGACTGAGGAAGATACCCTTCAGACTTCTGATTTATATATTATTGGTATATTTGTACATGTTTGATATAAACCTTAACTACTGGCCAATAGCAAATGTAAAGCATACAGTAATGTGCAGCAGTGAAAGGAAAGCACAGTCATACATTACCTTGGGCAGCAAGCTGAGTAAGAACAACAGAAGTGATGAGTAATGATTGACTGCGGCACAGCAATCTTAGTAAGAAGGATAAGCAAGAATGAGTAATCAAGAGTAAGCATATATGAGTAAGCGGAGGAATAGTCCATGTCACGTGAGAAGTGTCATGTGATCAGGTCATGTGATTGAGTCATGTGACTATTGTACAAGATATTTGACTAAGTCCAAAAGTAAGGGTGAGACAAGTGAAAGCATAGACAAGTAAGTAAAAGTGTAAGATAAGAAAGGTAAGAAATATACCATTTGTAACAGTAATTAGATTTCGAATCTATTGCATATCCTAGATAAATTATTAGCTGCAATTTTGGCTGCAGCTTGCCAGTGTGTGTCTCTTTGGGTATGTGCATATAAGTACTATATCCAAAAACACGAAGATGTGAGATGGAAGGTTTGTCTCTTTTCACCAGCTCATGAGAGATCTTCTATTTTAACCAGCCATAGGAGTGTACACAATTATAGATGTGGCAGGCATGTAACACTGCATACTCCCACCAGGAGCCAAGCAAGCCAGCATTGAAACACTCAATAACTCACCTAGAGCGCTGAAGTGCTTGTGCCAGAACAATAGAGATAGTCAGGCAAGTGGAGAGCTGATGAGGAGAACTCCAGGAGAACAAGACTGAGGGGGACGCCCTTCAGACTCCTGGTTTATATACTATTGGTGTGTTTGTACCTATTTGGTATGAACCTTAACTACTAGCCAATAGCAGAAGTAGAGCGTACAGCAATGCACAGCAAGCATAGCCTTGCGCAGTAAGCTGAGTAAGAACAATAGAAATGATGAGTAAGGATTGACTGCGGTGCAGCAATCTTAGTAAGAAAAGTAATCAAGAATGAGTAAGCAAGAGTAAGCATATATGAGTAAGCAGAAGGATGGTCCATGTCACGTGACAAGTGTCATGTAATCAGGTCACGTGATCAAGTCACGTGACTATTGTACAAGATATTCGACTAAGTCCAAAAGTAAAGCTGAGTCAAGTGAAAGCGTAGTGAAGTAAGTAAAAGTGTAGGATAAGAAAGGTAAGAAATGTACTGTTTGTAACACTACCCCCTCTCTATGGATTGCATTCCAGGCAATCATGACCTTTCTTCGTTATGCCTCGAAATTGTAGACTGCTATGAAGCTGTTGGCAGTAGTGAGATTGGTGTCACTATGAACAGTAGTGTTGTCATTACTATTTTCTTCATCTGCAGCATCTGCAGCTTCAGTCCATGTTGGATGGAATCCGGACCAGCCGTTGAGGTCATTAGCTGCTGCTTCTGCCTCATTCTTCTGGCGAACTGGTAGGGTCCTTTCCATTAGAGTGTTGTGCTGCTCTTTTTCCCTAGCTCTGAAGTCACGAGAGTAGATTTCATAGCTGTATCCTTCTTGCTCGATCCAGTACTTGTCTGGCATCGTGACGCTAAATCCCTTGAAAGTGTTGCGACCGTTAGTGTTGTCGCGCATTATTTCTAGGGTTATCTCCTTGCCGTCCCGGATGGAGCCACGCACGTACGACCAGACCATAAGCCCGAAGAAGAAGGAGATTATACTCTCTAGGGTAAAGATGCCTATAACGAATAATGTGCTGTTCTCAAGGAGAACAATACAGAGCATAAATATCGATACCATATAAGTGATCAGGAGACCGAAGTCAATCCATGACCACGGTACGGGTGTCAGGGGAGTGGGGCGAGCTGGTGTGTCGATATTTCCGACGTTGGCGTGGTTGGCAAGGTAGTCGTCGATGATGGCGTTAGCGTGGAATTGGGTGAAGGAGTTGGGGAGTGCAGACATGAAGAGTGGTGGTGGGGTGGCAGAGGTGGTGATTGAAGTTGCTTGAAGAGGTATTAGGAGCGAGGCTCGACTAATGACTGGGAGGAGAGGCAAATTTTGGGTTGGTCAGGTTGAAACAGCGAGAGTTTGGCTAAGCACAGATGGCCTAAAACTCCCACGACCTTCAAAGAAGCTATCAGAGAAATGGTTAGGCCCATACGAAATTATTAGCTTCAAAGAAAGCAATGCAATTGAACTTCGACTCCCACACACCATGAGAGTGCACAACATGTTCAATATAACCAAAATCAAACCTTACAAAGAACGCTTACCAGGACAGAAGACTGACAAACCAGGACTAGTGCTAGTCACTGAAGATAGAGATGACGAATATGAAGTTGACTACATAGTTGACTCCCGATTGAGAGGAAAACGACTCGAATTTCTAATATATTGGAAAGAATATGATGACATGGATAGAACGTGGGAACTCCAATCAGATCTCACTAATGCGCCAGATACAATAAAAGAATTCTATAAAAAGAATCCATCAGCTCTCCATCTACTCTGTATGACTCAGATTGATTTCCAAAAGCTATTCAAACCTTATGAGAACTTCACAGCAACTGCTGTGGAGAACAGCTTATATAATTATCATGAAACACTATAAAAGGATCACCATTCCACTCTGACCAGACATTAATTCTGTTGAACATACTCATAGTAGATTATACGTGAGATAGTAGTTTACCTTATCTGTGTACACTACTTAGTTCATACTCAGTTTGTCTGAGTTATAATAGCTCTTTTACTGCTACCACATCTGTGAACGCTAAGCCCCAAAGCTAAGTAAGTAAACAGCTTTCTCTGTGTAGCTAGGTGCTGAGGTAGCAGGGGCTTCTGCCCCTCTACCTCCTGCTGCATGTTATCCATTCAACAGGTTATGAGCCCTGCCAGTGGTGTAAAAAACCCTGGCAGTAAACCTACCATATGCTAAGATGATGACGCGACTGGCTAATGCCTCGCTCTGAATTGAAAGCAAATACCTGGACCATGACACGGCTCTGTCACTCTTAGTCCATGGTAATAAAATCTCATGTCTGGATTTGCTATAAGCAATCCTAACTGTGATTGAAACAGACCCTTATGGGGTCACTATATCAGTACGGTTGAATAGGCTCTGACTGTGAAACACTTAGCTTTTCTTTATTCTCTTGAATCACAAAGCTAATGCCTCTGCCTACAGAACCCAACCAAACCACCAAACCTCTATATCCTCAACAATGTCCACTTTCAAAGATGTCACTTCTGCCTTCGGCTCCATCCCTACTCTTGACGGAACCAACTATCAATGCTGGTCTGCTAAGATCAAAACATACTTGCAAGCAAATCAGTGCTTCTATGTAACCAAGAAGTCTAATGATCCTGACGACAACGATTGGGAGAAGAACACTGAGAAGACTATCGGTATCATGAAAATGAAGATGACGGACACTCTTCAGCACCGCTGGAGAGATATCGATAACGCTAAATTGCTGTGGGATAGCATAGAGGCTGAATATGTGAAGATATCCCTCGCTACAGTCCACACCATCTACAACGAGCTACATAATATATCCTTCCCTGCCAACAATCACCCTGGACCCACATTCTCCACCATCCGCGACAAGTTTGTGCATCTTGCCGACTATCAATTCCCCATTGCAGAATGTACGCAGATTCTTCTGCTCCTTTCCAAGGTCTACAAGATCCCCTACATGACCTCCTTCACACAATTTATTAACGCGAAATCCGGGGAGTGTACGAAGCTTGTCAAGAAAACTCGCCAAGTAACTACAACAGCTGCAGATGGTACAGTCACCATCACAGCTCAGCCTTACGAGGAACCAGGAGAACTTGGGATCAGTGTCGCAGAAATCGAGGAGAACGTCATGCTCTCATGGCAGCACTATGTCATGACATGCAAGGCCGGTACATCGCAAGGGAACGGACAGTCAGCATCCAACAATTAGATCTTGGCTATGAAGAACAAGGGTCGAGACCCTGAAACACTCAACAACTCACCTAGAGCGCTGAAGTGCTTGAATCGGAACAATAGAGGTAGTCAGGCAAGTGGAGAGCTGATGAGGAGAACTCCAGGAGAACAAGACTAAGGGGAACGCCCTTCAGACTCCTGGTTTATATACTATTGGTGTGTTTGTACCTATTTGATATGAACCTTAACTACTAGCCAATAGCATAAGTAGAGCATACAGCAATGCGTAGTCAGGCATAGCCTTGCGCAGCAAGCTGAGTAAGAACAATAGAAATAATGAGTAAGGATTGACTGCGGCACAGCAATCTTAGTAAGAAAAGTAATCAAGAATGAGTAAGGAGGAGTAAGCATATATGAGTAAGCGGAAAGATAGTCCGTGTCACATGACAAGTGTCAGGTGATCAGGTCAGGTGATCAAGTCACATGACTATTGTACAAGATATTCGACTAAGTCCAAAAGTGAAGCTGAGTCAAGTGAAAGCGTAGACAGGTAAGTGAAAGTGTAGGATAAGAAAGATAAGAAGTGTACCGTTTGTAACACTACCCCCTCTCTATAGATTGCATTCTAGGCAATCACGACCTTTCTTCAAATTTCGAGGTTGTACATCGCTATAAAGCTGTTGCCAGTAGTGAGATGGGAATCACTATAAACAGTAGCGTTGTTATTACCGTTTTCGTCATCTGCAGCATCTCCAGCTTCGCTCCATGTTGGGAAACCAGCCCAGGCATTGATGTTCTCAGCTTCTGCCTCGTTCTTCTGGCGGGCGGGAAGGGTACATTCCATAAGAGCGTCATGCTGCTCTTTTTCTCTGGCTCTGAAGTTGAAACACTCAACAACTCACCTAGAGCGCTGAAGTGCTTGTGTCAGAACAGTAAAGGTAGTCAGGCAAGTGGAGAGCTGATGAGGAGAACTCCAGGAGAACAAGACTGAGGGGGACGCCCTTTAGACTCCTGGTTTATATACTATTGGTGTGTTTGTACCTATTTGGTATGAACCTTAACTACTAGCCAATAGCGTAAGTAGAGCGTACAGCAATGCACAGTAAGCATAGCCTTGCGCAGTAAGCTGAGTAAGAACAATAGAAATGATGAGTAAGGATTGACTGCGGCGCAGCAATCTTAGTAAGAAAAGTAATCAAGAATGAGTAATCAAGAGTAAGCATATATGAGTAAGCGGAAAGATAGTCCGTGTCACGTGACAAGTGTCAGGTGATCAGGTCACGTGATCAAGTCACATGAATATTGTACAAGATATTCGACTAAGTCCAAAAGTAAAGCTGAGTCAAGTAAAAGCGTAGTGAAGTAAGTAAAAGTGTAGGATAAGAAAGGTAAGAAATGTACCGTTTGTAACACTACCTCCTCTCTATGGATTGCATTCCAGGCAATCACGACCTTTCTTCGTTATGCCTCGAAATTGTATACCGCTATGAAGCTGTTGGCAATAGTGAGATTGGTATCACTATGAGCAGTAGCGTTGTCATTACCATTTTCTTCATCTGCAGCATCTCCAGCTTCGCTCCATGTTGGGAAGCCAGCCCAGGCATTGATGTTTTCAGCCTCTGCCTCATTCTTCTGTCGAGTCGGGAGGGTACATTTCATAAGAGCATCGTGTTGCTCTTTTTCTCTAGCTCTGAAGTCGCGAGAGTAGACTTTGTAGTTATAACCCTCTTGCTCGATCAGGTACTTGTTGGGCATTGTAATGCTGAATCCCTTGAAAGTATTGCGACCGTTAGTGTTGTCGCACATTATTTCTAGGGTTATATCCTTGCTATCCCGGATTGCGCCATGCACGTAGTATAATGTTATAAGCGCGAAGGATAAGGAGATGATACTCCCTAGGGTAAAGATGCCTATGACGAATAATGTGCTGTTCTCGATCAGAACAACACAGAGAGCGAATATCGACACCATATATGTGATCAGGAGACCGAAGTCGATCCATGACCACGGTACGGGTGTCAGGGGAGTGAGGCGAGCTGGTGTGTCGATATTTCCGACATTGGCGTGGTTGGCAAGATAGTCGTCGATGATTGCGTTTGCGTGGAATTGGGTGAAGGAGTTGGGGAATGCAGACATGAAGGGTGGTGGTGGGGTTGTAGAGGTGGTGAATGAACTTGCTTGAAGAGGTATTAGGAGCGAGGCTCGACTAATGACTGGGAGGAGAGGCGAATTCTGGTCTGTTCAGGCTGAAACAGCATGTCTTTTATACTGCTTCATGATGATTATATAAGCTGTCTTCCGCAGCAGTTGCTGTGAAGTTCTCATAAGGTTTGAACAGCTTTTCAAAATCAACCTGAGTCATGCGGAGCAGACGGGGAGCTGATGGATTCTTTTTATAGAATTCCTTTATTGCATCCGGCATGTTAGTGAGATTTGATCGGGGTTCCCACGTTCTATCCGTCTCGTCATATCCTTTCCAGTGAATTAGGAATTCGAGTCATTTTCCTCTCAATCTGGAGTCTACTATGTAGTCAACTTCATATTCATCATCTCGATCTTCAGTGACTAGCACTAGTCCTGGTTTGTCAGTCTTCTGTCCTGGTAAGCGTTCTTTGTAAGGTTTGATTTTGGCTATATTGAACATGTTGTGCACTCTCATGGTGTGTGGGAGTCGAAGTTCAATTGCATTGCTTTCTTTGAAGCTAATAATTTCGTATGGTCCTAATCATTTCTCCGAGAGCTTCTTCGAAGGTCGTGGGAGTTTTAGGCCATCTGTGCTTAGCCAAACCTTGTCTCCTACTTTGTATTGCGGAGCTTCTGATCTATTTTTGTCTGCTTGAATTTTCATGTGTTTTTGTGCTTTTTCTAGATTTTCTTTTGTTTCTTTTAGGATTTGTTCGATTTCATCAGCGAGTAAAGAAGCAGCGGGTGCTTTAGACGTGTGATTTTCTATTCCTATTTTTGGTTCATATGTGTGAGTAATACTAAATGGGGTTTTCTGTGTAGAAGTTTGTTTTTTCGAGTTATACGAGAATTGCGCAATGGGTAACCATTCTGACCATTCATGTTGTTTTTCAGCGGTGAATAGTCGGAGATATTGTTGTAGATCTCTATTCATACGTTCCGTTTGTCCATCTGTTTGCAGATGACGTGCGGTAGAGAGTTTAGGCGTAATGCCGAGGCGTTTGCATAAGTCCTTCATGACTTGTGATGCGAATTGTGGACCTCGGTCCGAAGTTATTGTTTTAGAAACTCTGTGATGCTTCCATATGTGTGTGAGATACAGTCTAGCTGTTTGTAGGGCATTGACAGATTTAGTACAGGAGATGAATTCAACTTCTTTGGAGAATCGATCAACAACTACTAGAATTGAGTCAAATCCATTTGATTCAGGGAAATCTGTCATGAAGTCTGCACTGATATGTTCCCATGGAAGATCCAGAATTTCCAATGGTAGTAACTTTCTAGCAGGTGCAGTGTTGATGCCTTTGAAATGTGCGCATCTATTGCAATGAGATATATAATCTTTGACAAGTGTGGGCATTCCAGGCCAGGTATAGCTACGCTGTAGCAGTTCTAGGGTTCGATCTATTCCTGGATGTCCAGCTACAGGAATGTCATGATGTAGGCGTATAATTTCCATGCGAAGATCCTGATCATTCGGCACGAAGATCCGATTTTTCTTGTCATAGAGAAG
>JBBPTH010000116.1:0-51522 GCA_038094055.1 Chalciporus sphaerocephalus | reverse complement strand
GACGACATTCTGGAAAAGATAAAGAAAGCAACATGGAAAGTTCTAGAATCAGAAGCCATCAAACTTTGCAAGGAACATGGCATCTGTACAGAGAAAGATGAACTTCTCTACGACAAGAAAAACCGGATCTTCGTGCCGAATGATCAGGATCTTCGCATGGAAATCATACGCTTACATCATGACACTCCTGTTGCTGGACATCCAGGAATAGACCGAACCCTAGAACTGCTACAGCGTAGCTATACTTGGCCTGGAATGCCCACGCTAGTCAAAGACTATGTCTCACGCTGTGATAGATGCGCACGCTTCAAAGGCATCAATACTGCACCCGCTGGAAAACTGTTACCATTGGAAATTCCGGATCTTCCATGGGAACACGTCAGTGCAGACTTCATGACAGATTTCCCAGAATCAAACGGATTTGATTCCATTCTAGTTGTCGTTGATCGATTCTCCAAAGAAGTCGAATTCATTCCCTGCACCAAATCTGTCAATGCCTTACAAACAGCTAGACTGTATCTCACACACGTATGGAAGCATCATGGACTTCCTAAAACAATAGTATCGGACCGAGGACCGCAATTCGCATCCCAAGTGATGAAAGACTTATGTAAACGTCTCGGCATCACGCCTAAACTCTCTACCGCGCGGCATCTGCAAACAGACGGACAAACGGAACGCATGAATAGAGATCTACAACAGTATCTCCGACTATTCACCGCAGAGAAGCAACACGAATGGTCAGAATGGCTGCCAATTGCGCAATTCTCATATAACTCGAAAAGGCAAACTTCTACACAGAAAACTCCATTTTCCATCACACGCACATATGAACCAAAAATAGGAATAGAAAATCACACGGCTAAAGCACCCGCCGCCGCCAAACTCGCAGATGAAATAGAACAAACCCTCAAAGAAACAAAAGAAAATCTAGAAAAAGCACAAAAACAAATGAAAAAACAAGCAGATAAACATAGAACAGAAGCCCCACAATACAAAATAGGAGATAAGGTTTGGCTTAGCACAGATGGTCTAAAACTCCCACGACCTTCAAAGAAGCTCACGGAGAAATGGTTAGGACCTTACGAAATCATTAGCTTCAAAGGAAGCAACGCTATTGAACTCCGACTCCCACGCACCATGAAAGTGCACAACGTGTTCAATATAGCTAAAGTTAAACCATACAAGGAACGTCTACCCGGGCAAAAGGCTGACAAACCAGGTCCAGTACTCGTCACAGAAGACAGAGATGACGAATACGAAGTTGACTACATTGTCGACTCCAGACTACGAGGAAAGAGGCTAGAATTCTTAGTACATTGGAAAGGATACGACGACACGGATAGAACGTGGGAACCCCGATCAAATCTTACTAATGCACCGGACGCAATAAAAGAATTCTATAAAAAGAATCCATCGGCTCCCCGTCTACTCCGCATGACTCAGGTTGATTTCCAAAAGCTGTTCAAGCCTTACGAAAACTTCACAGCATTGACTGCAGAAGACAGCTTATATAATCATCATGAAGCAATATAAAACGAACCCGCTTCAGCCTGACCAAGCCCCAATTCACTCCCTTCCTACAAACTAGTCGAGCACAGCTCCTAGCTACTCTCTAGCAACCTCCTTACCTCGTCAAGCCTCCAATAACCTGTCTACATGTCTTCTTGGACCAACTCATTCACCCAATTCCACGCCAACGCCATCATTGACGAATACCTTAACCACAACCCCAACGCCCCCCATATTGACACCCCCGCCCACCCCACCCCTTTTGCACCAGTACCGTGGTCATGGATAGACTTTGGTCTACTGATCACGTATATGGTCTCGATATTCACTCTCTGTGTCGTTCTGATCGAGAACGGCACATTGTTCGTCACCGGGATGCTTATCCTGCTGACTATTTTCTCCTTGCTCTTCGTATTCGGGACCGCGCTATACGTGGTTGGCTCAGTGCGGGCCGGCAAGGGGATAACATTAGAAATAATGCGCGACAACACTAATGGTCGCAATTTATTCAAAGGCTTCAGCATCACAATGCCCGACAAATACTTCATCGAACAAGAAGGTTACAGCTATGAAGTATACTCCCGCGACTTCAGAGCCTGCGAAAAAGAACAGCACGATGCCCTCATGGAACGAACCAAACCAGTTCGTCAGCAAATAGAGGCACAAGCTGAAAACATCAATGATTGGGCCGGAGCTACCGGATGGGAGGATACTGAAGAAAATCCAGACAATGAAAACGGTAATGACGATGCCACTCTTCATAGTGACAACGATCTAACCAACAGCAGCTTTGTAGCTGTATACAACCTTCATATCTGATGAAGAAAGGCCGTGATTGCCTGGAATGCAATCCATAGAGAGGGGGTAGTGTTACAAATGGTACAGTTCTTACCTTTCTTCCTCTACACTTTTACTTACTTCACTACGTTTCAGTTTCATTTTGGACTTAGTCGAATTCCTTGTACAATAGTCACATGACTGATCACGTGATCTGATCACATGACCTAGTCACGTGACACGGACTACTCTTTCCGCTTAGTCATATATGCTTACTCTTGCTTACTCATTCTTGCTTACCTTTTCTTACTAAGACTGCTGCGCCGCAGTCAGTATTACTCATCATTACTCATCTTCTGACTCAGCTACTGCGCATTGCTGTGTGCTCTACTTTTGCCATTGGCTAGTACTTAAGGTTCATACCAAATAGTTACAAACACACCAATAGTATATAAACCAGGAGTCTGAAGGGCGTCCCCCTCAGTCTTGTTCTCCTGGAGTTCTCCTCATCAGCTCTCCTCTAGCCTGACTACCTAATTGTTCTAGCAAAGCACTTCAGCACTACTGGTGAGTTGTTGAGTGTTTCATGTAGGTAGGTCTCTATCTCTTGGTTAACATGCTCAGTTTCTCTATCAGATTGTAGATGGTATGCAATGGAGGGGAAGAGATCATATTCAAGGAGGTGGTGGAGTTTTTTGGCGAATTCAGAGGTGAATTGAGGGCCTCTATTACTGATGAACTTATTGTAGAGTCCAAAGCAGAGATAGACTTTGTGGAAAAATAGGTCAGCTACTCCTTCAGTGGTGATGGTTTTCTTAGTGGGGCAGAGGATTACCCCTTTTGTAAGCCCATGATCAACCATAACCAAAAGAGAATTGAATCCAGAAGAGGAAGGAAGATCCATGATCAGATTGCAAGAGATCTGCTGGAATAGGCATTGAGAGTGGGATTTAATCAGCAATAGGGGAGGTGCGGTGGGATATGTATTTGTCTTATTCTATTGGTAGGTTCTACAGCCTTCTACGTATTTATGTATGAAGTAGGCTAGGCCTGGCCACCAGAATTCTTTGGTGACAAGTTGGCAAGTTTTAAGATATCCAGGGTATCCAGTGGTAGCATAGTCATAATAGCGTTTAACAATGTCCTGACAAAGTTTCTTATTCTGGGGTACATAAACATGTTCTTGGTAGATGAAGATGCTGTTCTGGAGTTGCCAATCAGCAAGACAAGAGTGGAATAGAGGGGAAATTCTGCTATTGATGGCCTAGAGAGTGGTGATTAGAAAAGAATCTTCCTTTCCATATGTGTCAATGTGAGTTCTCATGGTAATGTTGATGATGCAAACAAAGAGTGAAGGTAGGAGTAGTGTGGTACTGGCGTTGTCATCACTGGATTTAGGCAAGTGGTCATGGCATTGTGAGAGGGCATTGGGTGTATTCAGAGCAGATCTGGGGACATGGATCAGTTTCAAGTCAAAGTCAGTGAGGTCGAGAAGCCAGTAGGCTTGCTGGTGGTTAAGATCCTGGGGTTTACAAAAGTATGTCAGATTCTTGTGATTGGTGAAGACTTGGACAGGGAAGGGGGAACCATGGAAGTAGTGTCTCTAGGTTTTCAGGGCACAGAGTATCACAAGGAGTTTATGATTGTAGATATCATAGTTTCTCTTGGCATTTCCAAAGGATTGCGAGAGGTAGGAGCAAGGGTGCCATTCTCTGTTGGCATTGGTCTATAGTAGAATGCCTTCTAAAGCAAACTTCAAGGTATCTGTGGCAATAGCAAAGGGGGCAGAGACATTGGGGAGCCATAGCACAGGTTTTTGCTGAAATAGATGTTTCAGGTTGTTGAAGGTAGATTAACATTTTGGTGTCCAGTCCCAGCGGTGGTTTTTCTTGGTAAAGCTTAACAGAAGTCACACTACAAAGAAGTAGTTGGGGATAAAACACTGGTAAAAGATAATGAATTTGAGAATAGAGTGAACTTGTTTGACCATTGAGGAAGTAGACCATGCGGTGATTCTATCTAGTTTGACAGGGTCCATGGTGAGTTCACTAGGATGGGCAATCATTCCAAGGTATTCTACTTCATTGACAGCAAAGTTATACTTCTCAAGGCAGAGGTAAAGGTCAAGTTCCTGCATATGTTGCAAAACTTGCTGGGTGGGTTCAGTGTGTGAATTATTATCAGGGGAGAAGATAAGGAGGTGGTCTATGTAGGTGACAAGCCATCCTTCAGTGATCATATCTCTGAAGGAATTATTCATGAAATACTGGAATATGGCTAGTAAGTTCATCATTCCAAAGAACATTACCATTGGTTCATAGAGCCTCTTGTGGATAAGGAAAGTGCCCTTCCATTGATGGCCATCCTTGATACAAATATTGTTGTATCCCCATCTGATGTCAAATTTGGTGAATACTTTGGCATCCTTGAGTTTATTGACAAGGTCACCAATCAAGGGAAGGGGGTATGCATCATGGATGGTATGTTCATTTAGGTATCGATAGTCCTGGCAAGAGTAGAGCTTTCTGTCCTTCTTTTTGATGAAGAAGAAGGAGGAGGCTTGGGGGGAGTTTAATGGACAGATTTTGCTGGTGCAAAGATTTTCTTCAAGGAAGTCTTCAGTGGCTTTCTTCTTATCTGGGAACATGGGGTAAAGTTTCCCTATTTTAGGAATAAAGAATTCCTTCAGGTTGATCTCATGGTCATAAGACCTAGAGAGGGGAAGGTAACCTGCAGAGAGTTTGTCAAAGACTAAAGTGAATTGAGAGTATTCCTTTGGGAGTGTGGGTTTTGGCTTGACTAGCTCAGTGGCCATAGTGAGTTCAGTTGCCTTGGTGAGTTTGGCAATAGTGGTATAAGGGATAATGTGAAAGCTATAGCAAATTATACAGTTAATAATATGGTTGTCATTGGCCTGCTCAAGGAAGGCCGACTCTTGGTTGGGTTCAAGGTAATTGTACAACTTAGTGTCATCCTCAGGGGTTACAAAGGTGTGTCGTGGTGGTGGGAGAGGTTGAACAAACTTTTGTTCATTGGTTCTGCATGCAGAAATACATGTGGAGTAGAGTTCATGGGATTCATCAATATTCTTGGTAATGGTGATAGTTCATTGTGACCAGTCAATGGTGAGATTGGCTTTGTGAAGCCATGGGACTCCAAGGATCACATTTTCACTGCCACAGTTCATGATATGGAGGAGGACCTTTATGGTTCTTCCTTTGTTTGTGGATTGGTTGATGTTTTGGACTTGAATGGGTTCTTTGAGTTGAGTACTCAGAAGCCTGTGCTTTCACACAAATCCCCAGTTGATATAGGAGATATCAGCTCCATTGTCAATCAGGGCATGGGTTTCAATGACTTTCACCATGTGCAAGAGAACAATTAACTGACAAGAGATCTGCATAGATAGAGTCAGTCTAGACAATAATATATGGGCACAGCAAGTAGAGGAAGTTTACATTGATAGAACTTCCCAGTTTAAAAATCCTTCTGAATAAATGTCACTTTTCTAATGGTGGTCTCATCCTCGTCCTCTTTCCCCAATTCTATCAAAGCGGGTACTTCTTCTTCCACTTTCTGGACCTTCCTGGGTTTCTTCAAGTACTCTGGACAAGCATTCAAGTGATGTCTAGCTTTTTGACAGTGGAAGCAAAGTCCTTTCTTCTGACAGCATTTGCATTCTTCAGGGATAAGTTTTGGTATGTGAATAGTGTCAACATCCATGACATTGGGGTCTTTGGAGGTAGAGGTGGTGATGGCTTTGGAGAAGGGGTGGAAGGTATGTGTGGTATTTTTATTGCAAGATGAGATTTCATTGGTGCATTCCTATTGGATTTGGAACTAAGTGGCACATTTGTACCAATTGTTAATGGTGGTGGAAATAGTATCCATCAAGTAAATTCTGTGCATCAATGCAGAGAGAATACTGGCAGAGAAGTATCCAATAAGGACATTCTCATCAGTGATCTGAGACTATGCAATGTGGTTGTGGAATAAGAAAGTATATTCGGAAAGCGAGGATTTATAGATGCATCCTTTTGTAAGGGTCATATGTTTAGTGAAGAGCCAGGCAATAGCATCTCCCTTCATGTTGTGGTGTTCAAACGATGCTTTGAACTTTCAGATGAATGCATTCTATGTTCCAAGTATAATGGTGGTGCCAGTAATGCCATGGTCATGGCCCAAGTGACAGCGGAGCCCTTGATCATGTACGAGAGGACAAAGGCGATCTTCTTCTCATTAGTATTGTAGACACCCTGGTTGACAACTAGATAGAACTGAACAGAGCTAAGCCAGGGTATGGCTTTATCAAAGGAGCTGTCAAAGGCTTCTGGGGTACCTATGCATAATTTGGTTGGTTATGCAGACCTAGTGGGGATAGGAGTGGGTGGTGTAGGGATAATAGGAGTGGCGAAGAGGGAGTGCCTGGAGATAGATGGGGGAGATGGCAGAGTGGGTTCATGGGATAAGGTAGCACTGTGTGAAAATATGTGAGCAAGGCAAAGAGTTTCTTCTTTTTCCTTGATAGTGGTTACAGGTTCATCTCCATAAAGATCAGAGGTGTTGTAGGGATTTGACTCTTCTGTTTCAGAGTCTGAGATCTCAGGGTTGTCTGAGAGATTGTGGGTGGATCTGCGGCATCCCCAAAGGGAGGTATCAAGGTGATGTCATTGAGAAATGGTGGGCAGTCTACAGTGATGGTAGCCAGTCAAGAGGGAAGCTAGATCTTTTGTTACATTCAGCCTAAGAAAGGTAAGACATAGACACAGCAAATGTCATAGCTAGTTAAGGTTTCACTGGTACTTGCAATAGATAGTCCATACTAGAGTCAAGGGATGCTTGCAGCAGGTCTTTCATGTCAAGGTCAAAGATATACTTAGCTATGGGTTGTCCAAGCTAGGAGATGCAGTAGAGACTAGAAGTCCCACAGGAAATGTCAAGAGTAAAAGCAGTTAGATTTGAACTAGACTACTAGTACTTGCATACAGGCTGTATAGATCTAGCTTAGAGTATTGAAGTAGAAAAGGAGTGTTCTTTTATACTATGAAAGGTACATACAGACCAAGGATTATAAAAGGAAGATAAGAAAAAAGCAAGAATAAAGCATATGGTATTTGTCGAGGAATGTCATATGATATGCTTGTCGATAATGTGATCAATAAGCTAAGATGGCATAATAATGATGTTCAGCAAGAGAATGTGATATAGTCACATATAAAGTCAGCTGATACAAAGGAAATTGAACATAAAATCTACCTAGGTAGGACTCGAACCTGCAACGAGGGTTTAGTTATAATGGAAGACAAAAGGGAAAAGATATAGGGTAAGTGCAGGATTATAACACACTTATGTGCTACACTATATAAGACAGGGGTATATTAGACATAATAGAGCAAAGCCCTATATGTCACATGACCTATGTAACAGTCACATGACATGACAACACATGACTTGTCACTTATCATTTCTAGTCACATGTGCAATTGATTATCTTGATTATCACTTAGGTAGCACTTCATAATTCTCACTAATGCTTAGTAATAGCTTACTGATTATCTTACTGAGCAATCAGTCAGCATTGGTAAGATGCTGACTGAATACAATGACAAAGACTCTATTGTAATAACAAAGTCTATGCAATGTCTTATACATCTGTATATGCATTCACTAATACAGTACAGTAGATACAGTCCTATACACAGTATAAAAGAGCTCATTCTTTACCCTTTAATACTAAGTTGCTTTCATCCAAGTTAGTGACTTACAAGAGCTATCACAAGCCCTTTTCCTCCTCAAGTCAAGTGCCTTCAAGAATAAGTTCTCCTATTCTTAAATCTCTGCCATTCTTTGTTGCTGGCTGCTATTAACAAGTTAGCCCTATTCTATCTATTGTACTCTATACTGGAGGTATGAGCAAGTCATTGAGGGTCTTCAACATGCATGAAGAAGATGGTGGAAGCAGGTTCAATGGTAACAGGAGGCTGTCATATCATAAATACAAAGAACTCTCCCTATATAAAATGTGCATGAGCCTCTTTTCACTGTTTATTCCACTTATTTTACTTGGCCTTGCCCTCAGTGTAGCAATGACTACACCTGTTATCCTTCAAGCTATTATTGTCCTTGAACAGAGACTGTTGCTATTTTTGCTGTTGGAAAAAGTTTGGATTCTTTTCCTTGTTCTTCACAGCAGATGTGTGATTGTTGGAAATATTTGATGGATTTTCTCCTGAATTTCTGACCTTTTAAGTCATGATGTGATGCTGCCATAAGAGCATGATATTCTCCTCTATCTCAGCAATGCTGATAGTAAGGTCCCCAGGTTCCTTATAGGGGACAAGCATGATAGTTAGAGCAACATCTACATATGTTCCAGTTACTGAAACACTCAACAACTCACCTAGAGCGCTGAAGTGCTTAGATTGGAACAATAGAGGTAGTCAGGCAAGTGGAGAGCTGATGAGAAGAACTCCAGGAGAACAAGACTGGGGGGGATGCCCTTCAGACTCCTGGTTTATATACTATCGGTGTGTTTGTACCTATTTGGTATGAACCTTAACTACTAGCCAATAGCAAAAGTAGAGTGTACAGCAATGCATAGCCTTGCTCAGTAAGCTGAGTAAGAACAATAGAAATGATGAGTAATGATTGACTGTGGCGCAGCAATCTTAGTAAGGAAGATAACCAAGAATGAGTAATCAAGAGTAAGCATATATGAGTAAGTGGAAGAGTAGTCCATGTCACATGACAAGTATCAGGTGATCAGGTCACATGATTAAGTCATGTGACTATTGTACAAGATATTCGACTAAGTCCCAAAAGTAAAGCTAAGTCAAGTGAAAGTGTAGACAAGTAAGTAAAAGTGTAGGATAAGAAAGGTAAGAAATGTACCATTTGTAACACTACCCCCTCTCTATGGATTGCATTCTAGGCAATCACGATCTTTCTTCATCAGGCCTCGAAGTTGTAGACTGCTATGAAGCTGTTGGCTATAGTGAGATTGGTGTCACTATGAACAGTAGTGTTATCATTACCATTTCCATTATCTGCAGCTTCTTTATCTTCTTCCTAGGTTAGGAAACTAGCCCAGCCATTGATGTTTTCGGCTTCTGCCTCGTTCTTCTGGTGAACAGGTAAGGTTCTTTCCATAAGAGCATCGTGCTGCTCTTTTTCTCTGGCTCTGAAGTCATGGGAGTAGACTTCATAGCTGTAGCCTTCTTGCTCAATCTAGTACTTGTTGGGCATTGTGACGCTAAACCCTTTGAAGATATTGTGACCGTTAGTGGTGTCACGCATTATCTCTAGGGTTATACCCTTGCCGTCCTGGATTGCACCATGCAGGTAAGACCATACCATAAGCCTGAAGAATAAGGAGATAATACTCCCTAGGGTAAAGATGCCGATAATAAATAATGTGCTGTTCTCGATCAGTACAACACAGAGCGTGAATATCGACACCATATATGTGATCAGGAGACCGAAATTGATCCATGACCATGGGACAGGTGCCAAGTGCACAGAGCATGCTGGTGTGTCGATATGGGTGGTGTTAGGGTTATTGGTGAGATAGTTGTCAATAATGGCGTTAGCATGGAATTAGGTGAATGAGTTGGGGAAGGTGGACATGGAGGGTGGCAGTGGGGTGGAAGAGGTGGAAGTTAGTTGGATATAGCTAGGAGTGGTGCTTGACTAGTAGCTAGGAAGGAAGCAGATTGATGTCTGGTCAGGTTGAAGCAGGGATTCTTTTATACTGCTTCATGATGATTATATAAGCTGTCTTCTGCAGCAGTTGCTGTGAAGTTTTCATAAGGTTTGAACAGCTTTTCGAAGTCAACCTGAGTCATGTGGAGTAGGCAGGGAGCCGATGGATTCTTTTTATAGAATTCCATTATTGCATTGTATGGGCCCAACCATTTTTCCGAGAGCTTCTTTGAAGGTCGTGGGAGTTTCAGGCTATCCGTGCTGAGCCAGACTTTGTCTTCTAGTTTGTATTGTGAAGCATCCATTCTATGTTTATCTGCTTGAGTTTTCATGTGTTTTTGTGCCTTTTCTAGGTTTTCTTTTGTTTCTTTTAGGGTTTGTTCGATTTTATCAGCGAATAGGGAGGCTGCAGATGCTTTAGACATGTGATTTTCTATTTCTATTTTTGGTTCATATGTGTAAGTAATACTAAGTGGGGTTTTCTGTGTAGAAGTTTGCTTTTTCAAGTTATATGAGAATTGTGCAATTGGTAACCATTCTGACTATTTGTGTTATTTTTCCACAGTGAATAGTCACAGCTATTGTTGTAGATCTCTATTCATACATTCTGTTTGTCCATCTGTTTGTGGGTGGCATGCGGTAGAAAGTTTAGGCATGATGCCAAGTCATTTACATAAGTCCTTCATGACTTGTGATGCAAACTGTGGACCTCGGTCTGAAACTATTGTTTTTGGAAGTCCGTGGTACTTTCATACATGTATGAGATACAGTCTAGCTGTTTGTAGAGTATTGATAGATTTAGTACAGGGAATGAATTCGGCTTCTTTGGAGAATCGGTCAATGACTACTAGAATTGAATCAAATCCGTTTGATTCGGGGAAATCTGTCATGAAATCTGCACTGACATGTTCCCATGGGAGATCTGGAATTTCCAATGGTAATAACTTTCCAGTGGGTACAGTGTTGATGCCTTTGAAGCATGTGCATCTATTGCAACATGATACGTAGTCTTTGACGAGTGTGGGCATTCCAGGCCAAGTATAGCTACGCTGTAGCAGTTCTAGGGTTCAATCTATTCCTGGATGTCCAGCTACAGGAGTATTGTGATGTAGACGTATGATTTCCATGCAAAGATCCTAATCATTCGGCATGAAGATCTGGTTATTCTTGTCATAAAGAAGTTCGTCTTTTTCTGTGCAGATGTCATGTTGCTTTCTTTATCTTTTCTAGAACATTGTCACTATTTGTGGCTATGTGCACTGATGTGGCAGCTATTTGTTCTGGGGGAATGACTAAGACTTGCTTATTGTCATCTTCTATTCCTATTGTGTGATCTTTTCTGTGAGAGAGAGCATCGGCTTTTCCCATTTGTATTCCGGCTTTATGGATCTATTTGAAATTGAAACGAGAGAGGTACTGAGACCATCTGGCTTGTTGTCTGTTTAGATCTTGCTGTTGTATAAACCATTGGAGGTTTGCATGGTTGTTCCAAATTTCAAATTCCTATTTTGCACCTTCTAGGTAATGTCTCTATTATTCTAGGCTTCGGATAATGCTTAGCATTTCCTTATCTGCAATTGGATAGTTATATTCTTCTGGTGACATGCAGTAAGATGGAAATGCCACTGGATGCCATTTGTCATCTTGCTCTATAGATAAAATAGCCCTGGTTGCAAAATTAAATACATCAGTTTCTAGGCAGAACTTCTTATCATTGTTGGGAAAAGCAAGGATAGGAGCGGTGGTGAACTTTCTTTTCAGCATGTCAAATGCTTCTTGTTGCAGTTCTTTCCATGAGAAGGGTGTGTCTTTCTTGGTAAGATCATTTAAGGGTCGTGCGACTTGCGCATAATCTTGGATAAAGCAGCAGTAGAAGTTGGCCAGTCCTAACAAACTTCTAACTCCTTGGACTGTGGTCGGAGTTGGCCATTTGGTAATTGCCTTAACTTTATTATCATCTATTTTGATGCCTTCAGGGGTTATTGTCATGCCAAGGAATTCAACTTCCTTGGTGTGAAAATGACATTTCTCTGGTTTGATGAATAAGTCATTCTCTTCTAGGCATGCAAGAACCTTAAGAACTATCTTCTCATGCTCCTTTATATCATTTGTTTTGGTAAAGATCATGATGTCATCGATGTAGACAACTCATATCTGCAAATAGGTCGTTCATCATGGTTTGGAAGATTGCGGGGAAGTTACAGAGACCAAAGTACATGACTAATGGTTCGAAGGATCCTCGATGGCAGATAAAGGCGGCTTTCCATTCATTGCCTTCTTTGATGCGGATATTGTTGTAACCCCATCTGAGATCCATCTTAATGAATATTTTAGCTTCTTTTAGCTTATCAACCAATTGGGATATCAGGGGTAGTGAGTAATTGTTTTTCACCGTGTGTTCATTGAGATATCTATAGTCCTGTACCATGCGCTTCTTTCCATCTTTCTTTGAGACAAAGAACACAGGATAGATCTGAGGGGATGTAGATTGGTGGATATATTCCTTTTGGAGTTGATCATCAATGAATGCACTGACTTCTTCTTGTTCTTGTGGTGATAAGGGGATTAGTTGGCCTTTCTTTGGCACAAAGGTTTCTTTGAGATCTATGGTGTGATCCCATGGTTTACACGTGGGCATACGCTCAGACTCTTTCTTCTTGAATAGGTGGATAAATTCATGATAAGCATGGGGAATGAGTTCTTCTGGAGTTTTCTCAAGTGATTTGTCCTTTTCTGAGATTTCCCTTTTAAGGGCGTATACATGATTAAATGCCACGTGTTCCTGTTCTTCTATCTGCCGTGAGAATGAAGACTTTGGTTTGAGGTTTTGACAGGTTCTTGGATAGCATGTCATGAGAACTTTGCCTTGTGACCAGTCTATTTCTGGGTTATGGTTCTTTAGCCATGTGTATCCTAGAATAACCTGTTTCTTTCCAAGATTGGTTACTTCGGCTGTCGCTTTCTCACAATGTCCTTGATAGTCAATAATTATTTCTGCATAGTGTGTGATGTCTCCTGTGGAATTCCTAGTTCCATTGACGTTGTATACTGGTAATTGGTGTCAAAGAGATGAAAGTGGTAGTTTGAGTTTTTCGGCCCAAGATTTGTCTACAAAGATTGTGTTAGCACCTGAGTCCAGCAGAGCTTCTGCAGATGTGAACTATTTGCTATTAATAGGTGCTATACTGATAGATAAGGTGATATCTTTGGAATTATTTCCATGAATACGGATTTGCTCTGGGATTTTGTTGTCTATTGTGTTAACGGAATTAAGCACTGGTTTCAAGTCCCGGCTGAGCTCACTTGAATGAGACCCCGTTAGACTATTGTTAGATTGTTTCTTATTGGGCTTGGCGATCTGGACACCCAGTTTATCTAGACTGCTTTGGCTTTTCCTTTCCTTCTGGCTCTGTTTCCAGGAAGGAGGCCTTCATCTCATCAAATTCCAATTGTGGGTTGTGAGATTCTTCAGGGTCTGAGTTCAAGGTTCAAGCTTGGCATATGCTTTTTCCTTTGTAGTTCCTACAATTGTTCTTGTGTTCACCTCATAACCAACCATAATTTCGACAGTGTGTGGAGGGTTGCTTGCAATCGCGTGCAAGATGCAGACCAAGACAATTATAGCATTTGCCTCTCAAGGAAGGTCTATTTACAGCACTAATGTCCATGGGTGCACCTCGACCTGGTTGTATTCCATATTTGGTGAATCTCGGCTAAGGTGGGGGATGAGAGCTATTCTGGTGTGACATATTCCCAGAATAGGATCAGAATGGGTTTCCTGTGGATTGTTCTAATCTCATCCATTCATATTCTCTTCCAATGGTTACATAATCATTCAGGAGTTCCTATATGGTATTGGCATGCCTCATATTTAGGGCTTGTTGTTGGTAAATGCAGAAATCAACTGCCTTTCTTAGTATTGTTAGGCCATGCTCATCTGAAATTCCTGATTCCTGGAAGAGGATAATGAAGGGTTGTGCAAACAAATGCATGTCCATGGTATCTTGTTTGAGAGTTTCTAGTTTCTTCAGACTTTCGTGTGCAAGAACTTCTATCTGGAAGAAGCCTCGGACTTTGGCTTCTAATTCGGCTAGAGTTAGCCATGCGTCATCTTCTCTAATAATAGGAGGTGTTCCTGTTGGGGTTATGGCATTTCTTTCACATGATTCTAGTGTTAGAAGTGCGAATCTGGATGCTTTCCTATTTATTCATGAGAGAATTGCCACAGTGCAGAGTTGGTTTGTGTCCCAAGTTTGTTGGGCAGCCCATAATTTGGTTCGGAGCCACCATAAGTGGAAGGAGGGGCGACTTCCATCCCAATAGCCTGGGTCAGTGACTTTCTTAGTGACATCTCTCTTTCTTTCCATGTTAGCAGCTTGTTGTTCTAAAGTTAGTGCATTGGGCACATCAATGAGGTCAGCAATATCAGTTCCATGAGACATGTTTATTTATGTTTTCATGAGAGTTTTCTAGATTGTTTGAGTAGCTGAGAATAGACAGAGTTCTTTGGGTAAGGATTTGAAGATTTACGATGAGCAAGCTTTATGCTATGATTTTGAAAACATTGTTTTTTGTCTTTCATGAGTTTGGTATGTCTATTTATGCAGTCCAGTGTGCTAGTCTTCTGATTTAGGAGCTGGTAATTTGGCAAGAGGATTCCTTCTTTGGTATGGAGGTGGTGTGGTGTGATCAGCAAGTGACATGCCATAAATGGAAAATTGGTTTACCTGGGGTAAATTTCGTGGAGCAGGAAAGAATGAGCGTTCTGACACTTCTGATTCTTCTCTTTGAGAATGAGGAGGGGAAATTTCTGTTTGGTTAACTGGAGTGGGAGGTCTGACTCTGACTGGAATAGGTTCTTCCTCTTCTTCTTCTTCTGACTCTTGTTCTGCTTCTTGTTCAGGGACTATAGGATGGATTTGGAAAATGGTATATGTTATTTCACAGGAACCGTTGAGGTCTTCTGAGACTACTTTGTGGCCTAAGATAAGATAGGCCCCTATGAGGAGGTAGGGGAGGTACAAGTACCCTAATCCTAGCTGCAATAGTAGTGAGGCAAGAGCAAGGAATATTACTTTTATAGGTAGTGTCTTTTCTATATACCCTTCTCTTCTTTCTCTTCTCTCTAACCTGACTCCATTCTGGTGAAATATCAGATCCTGGTTGGCAATTCGAAAGGACAGATCCTTCACCAATAATCTTCTCTGGTGTTGCTCGGAGAAAATGTCGAGATAAAGCCTAACGCTGATCTGGTGAAATGTGGGGTGAGATGTGTTAGAAATAGTGAATGAGAAATATAATCCTACTGTGGATGGGGAACTGGGGGACCAGGTTCAAAGGTTGCTGGTTGGAATTGGGGACCTAGGGGCACCCAATTGACTGGTTCTGGGAGTTCGGGAACTTCTTGTCCTAGTAAGTTGTAGGGAGTAGGGTATTTCCTAGATTCTTCGAGGACACTCTCAGACTCGGGGTCAAGAGGATTCTGATGGGGTTGGTTAGACCTTGGGTCTCTAGCAGGTAATGGGATTCTTACAAGGAGTTGGAGGTGACCAAGAAGGTCAGTGGGGTCGAAGTGGAAATAAGGTCCTATGCTTCCATGGGCAGGGCTAGGAGCGGGAAAGCGGGCTGTCAGGCTGTGGGATTATCTCATGATCATTGGGATCGATGGATGGGAGTCTTTCAAGAATATTGAAACACTCACTTACTCACCTGTAGCTTAGAGTGCTTTGCTAGAACAGTTAGGTAGTCAGGCTGCAGGAGAGCTTATGAGGAGAACTCCAGGAGAACAAGACTGAGGGGGACGCCCTTCAGACTCCTGGTTTATATACTATTGGTGTGTTTGTACCTATTTGGTATGAACCTTATCTACTAGCCAATAGCAAAAGTAGAGCGTACAGCAATGCACAGTGGCTGAGTAAGGACAATAGAAAAGATGAGTAATGATGAGTAATGCTGACTGCGGCGCAGCAGTCTTAGTAAGAAAAGGTAAGTGAGAATGAGTAAGCAAGACTAAGCATATATGACTAAGCGGAAAGAGTAGTCCATGTCACGTGATGGAGTCACGTGATCAGGTCACGTGATAAGGTCATGTGACTATTGTACAAGAAATTCGACTAAGTCCAAAATGAAACTGAAACGTAGTGAAGTAAGTAAAAGTGTAGAGGAAGAAAGGTAAGAACTGTACCATTTGTAACACTACCTCCTCTCTATGGATTGCATTCCAGGCAATCACGACCTTTCTTCATCAGATATGAAGGTTATATACAGCTACAAAGCTGCTGTTGGTCAGATCGTTGTCGTCATGAAGAGTAGCGTCGTCGTTACCGTTTTCATTGTCTGCATTTTCTTCGGTGTCCTCCCATCCGGTGGCTCCGGCCCAATCATTGATGTTTTCAGCTTGAGCCTCAATTTGTTGACGAACTGGTTTGGTTCGTTCCATGAGAGCATCATGCTGTTCTTTTTCACGGGCTCGGAAGTCGCGGGAGTAGACTTCGTAGCTATATCCTTCCTGTTCGATGAAGTACTTATCAGGCATCGTGATGCTGAAGCCTTTAAACATGCTGCGACCATTAGTGTTGTCGCGCATTATTTCTAATGTTATCCCCTTGCCGTCCCGCACTGAGCCAAGCACGTATAGCCCGGTCCCGAATGCGAAGAGCAAGGAGAAAATAGTCAGCAGGATAAGCATCCCGGTGATGAACAATGTGCCGTTCTCGATCAGAACGACACAGAGCGTGAATATCGAGACCATATACGTGATCAGTAGACCAAAGTCTATCCATGACCACGGTACTGGTGCAAGAGGGATGGGGTGGGCGGGGGTGTCAATATGGGGGGCGTTGGGATCGTGGTTAAGATATTCGTCGATGATGGCACGGGCGTGGAATTGGGTGTATGCGTTGGTCCAAGAAGACATAGGGGTATTGGAGGTTTGACGAGGTGAAGAGGTTGCTAGAGAGTAGCTAGGAGCTGTGCTCGACTAGTTTGTAGGAAGGGAGTGAATTGGGGTTTGGTCAGGCTGAAGCGGGTTCTTTTTATATTGCTTCATGATGATTATATAAGCTGTCCTCCGCAGTCAATGCTGTGAAGTTTTCGTAAGGTTTGAACAGCTTTTGGAAATCAACCTGAGTCATGCGGAGTAGACGGGGAGCCGACGGATTCTTTTTATAGAATTCCTTTATTGCATCTGGCGCATTAGTAAGATTTGATCGGGGTTCCCATGTTCTATCCGTGTCATCGTATCCTTTCCAATGTACTAAGAATTCTAGCTGTTTCCCTCGTAATCTAGAGTCGACAATGTAGTCAACTTCGTATTCGTCATCTCTGTCTTCTGTGACAAGTACTGGACCTGGTTTGTCAGCCTTTTGCCCGGGTAGGCGTTCCTTGTATGATTTAACTTTAGCTATATTGAACACGTTGTACACTTTCATGGTGCGTGGGAGTCAGAGTTCAATAGCGTTGCTTCCTTTGAAGTTAATGATTTCGTAAGGTCCTAACCATTTCTCCGTGAGCTTCTTTGAAGGTCGTGGGAGTTTTAGACCATCTGTGCTAAGCCAAACCTTATCTCCTATTTTGTATTGTGGAGCTTCTGTTCTATGTTTATCTGCTTGCTTTTTCATGTGTTTTTGTGCTTTTTCTAGATTTTCTTTTGTTTCTTTGAGGGTTTGTTCTATTTCATCTGCGAGTTTAGCGGCGGCGGGAGCTTTTGCCGTGTGATTTTCTATTCCTATTTTTGGTTCGTATGTGCGTGTGACAGAAAAGGGAGTTTTCTGTGTAGAAGTTTGCCTTTTCGAGTTATATGAGAATTGCGCAATTGGCAGCCATTCTGACCATTCATGTTGCTTTTCTGCGGTGAATAGTCGGAGATACTGTTGTAGATCTCTATTCATGCGTTCCGTTTGTCCATCTGTTTGCGGATGCCGCGCGGTAGAGAGTTTAGGCGTGATGCCGAGACGTTTACATAAGTCTTTCATCACTTGGGATGCGAATTGCGGTCCTCGGTCCGATACAATTGTTTTAGGAAGTCCATGATGCTTCCATACGTGTGTGAGATACAGTCTAGCTGTTTGTAAGGCATTGACAGATTTGGTGCAGGGAATGAATTCGACTTCTTTGGAGAATCGATCAACGACAACTAGAATGGAATCGAATCCATTTGATTCTGGGAAATCTGTCATGAAGTCTGCACTGACGTGTTCCCATGGAAGATCCGGAATTTCCAAAGGTAACAGTTTTCCAGCGGATGCAGTATTGATGCCTTTGAAGCGTGCGCATCTATCGCAGCGTGAGACATAGTCTTTGACTAGTGTGGGCATTCCAGGCCAAGTATAGCTACGCTGTAGCAGTTCTAGGGTTCGATCTATTCCTGGATGTCCGGCAACAGGAGTATCATGATGTAAACGTATGATTTCCATGCGAAGATCCTGATCATTCGGCACGAAGATCCGGTTTTTCTTGTCGTAGAGAAGTTCATCTTTCTCTGTACAGATGCCGTGATCCTTGCAAAGTTTGATGGCTTCTGATTCTAGAATTTTCCATGTTGCTTTCTTTATCTTTTCCAGAATATCGTCACTATCTGTGGCTATGTGCACTGATGTGGCGGCTATTTGTTCTGGAGGGATGACTAAGACCTGCTTGTTGTCATCTTCTATTCCTTTTGCGTGATCTTCTCTTCTGGAGAGAGCGTCGGCTTTTCCCATTTGACTTCCGGCCTTGTGGATCCATTTGAAATTGAAACGAGAGAGGTACTGAGACCATCTGGCTTGACGTCTGTTTAGGTCTTGCCGTTGCATAAACCATTGAAGGTTTGCGTGATCGTTCCAAATTTCAAATTCCTGTTTTGCACCTTCTAGATAGTGTCTCCATTGTTCTAGACTTCGGATAACACTTAGCATCTCCTTGTCTGCAATTGGGTAGTTACGTTCTTCTGGTGACATGGAGTGGGAAGAGAATGCGACTGGGTGCCATTTGCCATCTTGTTCTATAGATAGAACAGCTCCAGTTGCAAAATTAGATGCATCTGTTTCTAGGCGGAACTTCTTATCATTGTCTGGGAAAGCAAGAATAGGAGCGGTAGTGAACTTTCTTTTTAGCGTGTCAAACGCTTCCTGTTGTGACTCTTTCCATGAGAAAGGGGTATCTTTCTTGGTAAGGTCATTCAACGGTCGTGCGACCTGCGCATAATCTTGGATAAAGCGGCGGTAGAAGTTGGCTAGTCCTAAGAAACTTCTAACTCCGCGGACTGTAGTGGGAGTTGGCCATTCGGTAATAGCCTTGACTTTGTCATCATCCATTTTGATGCCTTCGGGAGTTATTGTCATGCCAAGAAATTCAACTTCTTTGGTATGGAAGTGGCATTTTTCTGGTTTGATGAATAAGTCGTTCTCTTCTAGGCGTGCGAGAACTTTGAGAACTACTTTCTCGTGTTCCTTTACGTCATCTGTCTTGGTAAAGATCATGATGTCGTCAATGTAGACAACTACGGTGTCTTCCATATCTGCGAATATTTCGTTCATCATGGTCTGGAAGGTAGCGGGGAATTACAGAGTCCAAAATACATGACCAATGGTTCGAAAGAACCTCGGTGACAAACGAAAGTGGCTTTCCATTCATCGCCTTCTTTGATACGGATATTATTGTAACCCCATCTGAGGTCCATCTTGGTGAATAGTTTAGTTCCTTTTAGCTTATCGACCAATTGGGATATCAGAGGTAATGGGTAATTGTTTTTCACCGTGTGTTCATTGAGGTATCTGTAATCCTGTACCATACGCTTCTTTCCATCTTTCTTTGGCACGAAGAACACAGGAGAAGTCTGTGGGGATGTAGAGCGGCAAATGTAACCCTTTTGGAGTTGATCATCAATAAAGGCACTGACTTCTTCTTGTTCTTGTGGGGATAGGGGAATTAATCGGCCTTTCTTCGGCACGAAGGTATCTTTGAGATCTATTGCGTGATCCCATGGTTTACGTGTGGGCATACGCTCTGATTCTTTCTTCTTGAACAGGTGGATGAACTTGTGATAGGCGCGGGGAACAAGTTCTTCCGCGGATTTCTCAGCTGGTTTATCCTTTTCAGGATTTTCCCGTTTGAGAGCGTATACGTGATCAAATGCGACACGTTCCTGTTCTTCTATGTACCGTGAGAAGGAAGGCTTTGCCCTAAGGTTTTGACAAGTGCTTGGACAGCGTGTCATGAGAACTTTGCCTTGTGACCAGTCTATTTCTGGATTATGGTTCTTTAGCCATGTGTATCCTAGAATAACCTGATTCTTTCCGAGATTGGTGATTTCAGCTGTTGTCTTCTCGCGATGACCTTGGTAATCAATGATTATTTCCGCGTAGTGTGTGATGTCTCCAGCGGAATTCCTAGATCCGTCAACATTGTAGACTGGTAAGTGGTGACGAAGTGGTAACAAGGGTAACTTGTGCCTTTCGGCCCAAGATTGGTCTATGAATATCGTGTTAGCACCTGAATCCAGCAGGGCTTCTGCGGATACGAATCGTTTGCTATTAATGGGTGCTATGCTGATGGACAAGGTGATATCTCTGGAATTGTTTCCACGAATACGAATCTGTTCTGGGATTTTGTTGTCTATTGTGTTAACGGAATTAAGCACCGGTTTCAAGTCCCGGCCGAGCTCACTTGAATGAGACCCCGTTAGACTATTGTTGGATTGATTCTTGTTGGGTTTAGTGATCTGGACACCCAGTTCGTCTAGACCGCTTTGGCTTTTCCCTTTCCTTCTGGTTCTATCTCCAAGAAGGAGGCCTTCATCTCATCGAATTCTATTTCTGGTTCGTGAGATTCTTCAGGGTCTGTGTTCAAGGTTCGAGCTTGGCGTGTGCTCTTTCCCTTGTAGTTTCTGCAATTGCTCTTGTGTTCACCTCGTGACCAACCACAACTTCGGCAACGTGTGGAGGGTTTCTTGTAATCGCATGCAAGGTGTGGACCAAGACAATTGAAACATTTGCCTCTTAAGGAAGGTCTATTTGCAGCACCAATGTCCATGGGTGCGCCTCGACCTGGTTATAAGCCGTATTCGGTAAATTTCGGCTGAGGCGGTGAGCGTGAACTGCTCGGGTATGATGAGTTTCCGAAACTAGAGCGGAACGGGTTTCCGGTGGAGCGTTCTAGCTTCATTCGCTCATAAGTTCTGCCGATATCCACATAGTTACTCAGAAGCTCTTGTACGGTTTTAGCTTCTGTCATATTTAGAATCTGTTGCTGATAGATGCGGAAGTCGACTGCTTTCTTTAGAATAGTTAGACCATGCTCTTCGGAGATTCCCGATTCTCGGAAGAGAATGCTGAAGAGTTGTGAGAATGAATGAATGTCCATAGATCCTTGTTTGAGAGATTCCAATTTCTTCAAACTTTCGTGTGCAAGAACATCTATCTGGAAGAATTCTTTGACTTTGGTTTCTAACTCTGTTAGCGTCAACCATGCACGATCTCCTGGGATGATTGGGGGTGTTCCCGTGGGAATGTTCTCGTTTCTTTCACATGCTTCCAATGTTAGAAGTGCGAATCTAGAAGCCTTTCCGTTCATCCGTGAGAGAATTGCCACAGTGCGGAGCTGGTTTGTTTCCCAATGTTGTTGATTAGCCCATAACTTTATTCTTAGCCACCATAGGCGGAAAGATGGGCGGTTTCCATCCCAATAACCTGGATCGGCTATCTTTTTGGTTACGTCTTTCTTCTTTTCGGTATTTGCCATTGATTGTTCCAAAGTTAGCGCGTTAAGCGCGTCAATGAGATCGGCTATGTCTGTTCCGTGAGACATGTTTAATTAGTTTTCTGATTGCGAGTCTGGAGCTTCAGCGATGGGATTCCTTCTTTGGTAAGGAGGCGGTGCAGAGCGATCGGCGACTGAGATGCCATAAACGGAAAATTGGTTTATGCGGGGAAAATTACATGCAGAAGGGAAAATCGAGGGTTCTGACGATTCTGACTCTTCTCTTTGTGAATGAGGAGGGGAAATTTGACTTTGATTAGGAGGAGTAGGAGGCCTTATTTCTCTTGGATAGGTTGGAGTAGGAGGCCTAACTCTAACTGGTATAACTTCTTCTTCTTCTTCTGAATCTGACTCTTGGTTCAAGTCCTGAGGAGGTACAACTGGATGTATTTTGTACAAGGTATATGTAATTTCTGCAGAGCCGTTAAGGTCGCCTAAGAACACTTGTTGGCCTAAGGTAAGGAAGGCCGCGGTGAGGAGGAATGAGAGGGACCAATAGCCTAATCCTAGTTGGTACCCTAGGGAGACGAGAGCGAGGAATATTACTTTTATAGGTATTGTCCTTTCTACGTATCCTTCTCTTCTTTCTAACCTCTCTAGTCTGACCCTGTTCTGGTGGAATATGATTTCCCGATCCGCTAGCCTCAGGGATAGGTCCTTGGCCAATAATCTGACTTGGTGTTGATCTGAGAAGATATCGAGATAAAGCCCAACGGTCAGCTGGTGGAGTGTGGGGCGCGACGTGTTGGAAATAGTACCTTATAAAGTTGACCTTAGATTCAACTGAGAAGGGGCGAATCGGTCGGAGATTCGCCAGTTGAAATCGGGGGCCTAGGGGTGCCCAATTAACGGGTTCCGGGAGCGGGGGAACTGGTTCGGAATTTAGAGTACGTTCTCTGTACTCTGGGAGGTAATGCTCGGCTTCAGGGTCGAGCGGGTTCTGGCGAGGTTTGGTAAGCTTGGGTCTTTTGTCTGGTAGCGAGAAGCTTACGCGAGTATTTAGATATGCTTGTAAATCTTGTGGGTTGAATCTGCCGTAAGGTTCTACATTGCTGACGGCGGGACTAGGAGAACGGGAGAGAGGTGTGTTGGGATGCGGGATTACAGGGAGGTCGTTCAGGTCAATGTCTGGGAGTGGTGGTAGAATGAGTCTGTTTGGTCCGATAGAGACCTGGACGGGGCTGGGAGACCGAGATGGGTAAAGGAGGTTGTCGATCTCGCTTAAGGTAGGACTATAGGGGCGAGGAGGTGGGACGATTGGAACTAGGAGTCGTGCGACGCGTTCTTCCTCAGTGAGGAACTCTGGGAAATAATCGATGGGTGGGATATAAGACACTAGTGGGTTGCTATTAGTTATCGCCCTTAACCCTTACTATGGGAAGGTTCTTACTCTTTTGCTATGTGGTACTATCAAGTTACTAGATCGAGTTCAAGTGCTTGGCTTTGCAGGTAGCTAATCTGCAAAGGGAAGGTTAGTATAGTCTTGTTCTAATGAAACACTCACTTACTCACCTGTAGCTTAGAGTGCTTTGCTAGAACAGTTAGGTAGTCAGGCTGCAGGAGAGCTTATGAGGAGAACTCCAGGAGAACAAGACTGAGGGGGACGCCCTTCAGACTCCTGGTTTATATACTATTGGTGTGTTTGTACCTATTTGGTATGAACCTTATCTACTAGCCAATAGCAAAAGTAGAGCGTACAGCAATGCGCAGTGGCTGAGTAAGGACAATAGAAAAGATGAGTAATGATGAGTAATGCTGACTGCGGCACAGCAGTCTTAGTAAGAAAAGGTAAGTGAGAATGAGTAAGCAAGACTAAGCATATATGACTAAGCGGAAAGAGTAGTCCGTGTCACGTGATGGAGTCACGTGATAAGGTCATGTGACTATTGTACAAGAAATTCGACTAAGTCCAAAATGAAACTGAAACGTAGTGAAGTAAGTAAAAGTGTAGAGGAAGAAAGGTAAGAACTATACCATTTGTAACAAATATGACCATTTGCTCTATAAGCAACGGTGATGTAAGAAGAGGGGTCATCGAGGTAAGACACTAGTGGTGAGTCTTTGTCAGTTATCATCCTTGACCTTGTCTAAAGGAAGATTCTTACTGGTTAACTATTGAGGTACCAGTTTGCTTGTTTCAAGGTCAAGAGGTTCGGCTTGCAGGTAGCTTATCTGCAAGGGGAAGTTAGTATAGTCTTGTTCTAATGAAATACTCAACAACTCACCTAGAGCGCTGAAGTGCTTAGATTGGAACAATAGAGATAGTCAGGCAAGTGGAGAGCTGATGAGGAGAACTCCAGGAGAACAAGACTGGGGGAGATGCCCTTCAGACTCCTGGTTTATATACTATTGGTGTGTTTGTACCTATTTGATATGAACCTTAACTACTAGCCAATAGCAAAAGTAGAGCATACAGCAATGCGCAGCAATGCATAGCCTTGCATAGTAAGCTGAGTAAAAACAATAGAAATTGTTATGCCTGGCCTTGGAGAGGTGAAGCATAGACACAGCAGAGTTATAGCTAGTCAAGGATTCACTGGTGCTCATGACGGGTAGTCCGTGCTAGAGTCAAGGATTGCTTGCAACAGGTCTTCCGTGTAGAGGCTGAGGGTACACTAGCCTCAGTTTGTCTGGGCTAGGAGTCGAGAGAGTTAGCAACAAAGAGTCCTAGCAAAGGTTTGACAATGGTTGGCAACAGTTTGTCCCAATGAGGAAGATCTCAAGACGAGTGGTGACTTAGAGTCCCACCGAGGATGTCAAGAGCACAGGGAGATAGTTGAGACTAGACTACTGAGTACTTGCATACAGGCTGTGTAGATCTAGCTTGGAATACGAGGTAGGAAAGGCATCCCTTTTATACTACTAGAGGCACATACGGATCAAGGATAGTAAAAGGAAAACAAGAGATAAGTAAGAATAACACGTATGGTATTGGTTGAAGAATATTGTATGATATGCTTATTGATGGCGTGATCGATGAGCAGCGATGGCATGATAATAGTGTCAGAGAAAGAATGTGACATAGTCACGAATGAAGTCAGCTGACATGGTGAGAATCGAAGGAGAGATCTCCTTAGGTAGGACTTGAACCTATGACTAGGACTTGGTTACAACGGTGAGCGTAAAGGAAAAGAGTAGACAGAGAATGGGCAACCGTAATATTATCCCCGTACTAGAATCAAATCTCCGATGAAGATAACCCTCGTAAAAATCTCGTCCGGAGGGTCCAGGGGAGCCGGCCATGTTGGCATATGCCTCATTGTCATGGGGATCGTCCCAATCGTCATAGTCTGGATCAGCCCTGAGAGAGGTGACAGGAGGGGAACGAGGACGCGGGTGCGGGCATCATGGAGAGTTATTGACCGGGGTGCCTTGCCAAGTAAAGCGTACCCTATTAAAGGTATTGCGAGCAGGGTGGCGAGGACAGTCCATCTGGATATGGCCTGGAGCCCAACGAAAACAGTGGGGACATTGATAGACCATACAATTAAGGCGGCAATGTCCAAGACAATAACAATTGTAACAGGTCTCATGGTAGTGGGGTAGTCTGGTGGTAGGGCATAAGTTCCTGCTAGCAGGCGGTTTTCCCTCAGGAGGGCTATTTCAACGTGACGTATAGTGGCTTCCTCCTCAGGAGTGAGAGGTTCGCTCGAGGTGGAGGGTGTAGACAGGGTGGTGGTACGACCGATGATAGGGGAGGGAGAGTGTGAAGCATCCGCAAGTTCTCAAAGATATCGTTCGAGATCTATTAGGAATTCATCCATACCTAATTCATATAAGGCTGAGGAAATGGTGGCACATAGCTCTGAATGGATGTTATTGATGGTGGCGGTGTCAAATGTGGGGTTATTGAGCGAGATCATATGGGATATAGGAATGAGATGGGCCGTTTGGAGGTATGCCTTGTACAGCATGTAAAGTGGGGATGACATATCGAGGTAACTCTTGATGGGGATGGCGAGGCAAGAATCTGTGAGTCCATCTGTCATGTAGAGCATTGTATGCTTGTTGGGGGAGCTAGGACGTAGTCGATTAGCATAGAGTGGGACATCGACAGATTGGATTTCGTGGACAGGTGGCGTGGGGTTTCAATGGATGGGATTCCATCGACTTTCGGTGGTATCAAAGTGCCAGGAGTTCTCCTTGGGTGGAGATGAGAGGTGACAAGCATAGTATGGTGGAGGAGCGGGGAGACCCGGAGGGGACAAGGGTTGCGAAGGGTTTAACGAAGATAAAGTAAATGAAGGAATAAAGGAATAAAGAGTATTAGAAGTATCTAAGGACGAAGGGGAGGAAATCAAAATTGAAGGAACAGAAGGGGACGAAGGGTTGGACGACATGGTCAGCGATGTGGGCGACGAGGTGGTTTTGAGGGTTTTCGAGGGAATATGGAGGGGTGAGACTTCTTATAGTTTTCTAGGATTTCGAGGGCATGGATAAACTGATCTTCTCTCAACCATTGGTCTTCTTCGGTGGAGTATCCTTTCCACCGAATGAGGTACGAGCGGTTGGCCGGGAGGCCACGGTGACATAAGATTTTTTTGATCTCATACTCCTCTTCACCTTCTATAAGGTCTGGGGGTGAAGCCGGGTAATTTGGGATAGGATCGCTGGGCGATATAAGCTGTGTATCAGACCCGCTAGGGCGATGAAGTTCAGCAGCACACTCCATCGTACCCAACGTGGAACTGTGGATGACTGGGTCGTCCCTGCACTGGAGGACGGTTCTTTCGCCGCGGCGCCCATTCTTGGAGTACAGTACTACTGTAAAGGACTGACAGGTTCCAACGAGACCGTTTGTTTGTTTATATGAGATCAGAAGTTATTAAAGTAAAGTTCGAAACATGTCGACTTATCTAGCAATGTAGTATTAGCAATTCGTGTCGAACCGAGGCTGTCTATGGTCATACGGCATCGTCTGAAGCGGTGGTTGATCTTATTTACTAGCAAGGTCGCTGTTGGAGTGTGTCAATCCACGACTTGAATACACAAGAGTCCAAGCATGCTATGATTGGGGTTTACCGGTCATCCAACCGTTGACCGGCGACAGTTTCATATTTGGCCAATCCGCGTGGTGATAAGGAACCGTGAGTCTTGGATCCGTCGATCTTTGATCTACCTACGATAGACTTCGACTGATGCAAATACCTAGTGGGCGCTTGTGGGGTTGTAGCTCCAATGAGTATTGAGGCTGACTCCTACTCGACATGGTACAGACCAAATGCAATTGACCTCAGTAGCGAAGAAAATCTGAAGAGAGACAGGTATATCACCAACAAGCATGGTCAAAATAGAAAGCCTTTGAGTGCTACCAAAAACAAGTACACATTGACGACACTAGCAGTTCAAATGATACGACAACAGGTCATTCTTCAATGATGCGACGATATTGAATCTCCCTCAAGCTTTGTTATAGGCTGGCGTTTCGGCGAACACCAACTCCATACTCCCAGCTGGGTAACGATCGCCGTCCCACCCGCCGGCAGCTTCCTCAGCGACAGCACGTACTTTCTGAACTGTCTCCGCAGAAAGCTTAACATGGACAGCGTTCAGATTTTCCTCAAGGTACTTGATCTTCTTGGTCCCAGGGATTGGGATAACATCGTCACCCTGTGCGAGAACCCATGCGAGAGCTACTTGTCCTGCAGTTGCGTTGTACTGCTTTCCAACCTTTTCCAGCTCCTCTGACAATTTCAAGATCTTAGGGAAGTTTTCCTTCGAGTATCTAACCATCCATGAATCGATCAGTGACTTGTCTGCTTGTTACTGGGAAAACACTAGCTGACCTCGGGATCGTTTTCCTGTAATCATCCTCCTCAAAATCGTCCGGGGATTTATATCACGCGGTGTCCGTCAGCACCGAAGAATAGAAAGATGGCGACAACACCGAATGCTCGTGAATGGCTCGCTTACATATCTACCCGTCAACAATCCTCTTCCAAGCGGGGAATAAGCGATGATCTTGATCCCCAATTCTCTCGCAACATTGAGTACATCGTTCTTCTCAATGTCAAGCGTGAAAGGCGAGTACTCGACTTGAAGGGCAGCGATGGGGTGGATAGCGTTCGCACGACGAAGTGTATCGGCATTGCACTCCGAGAGACCAAGATATTTGACTTTTCCTTCTCTGTAAACAGACGTGAGCGCAACGTGCACTAGCGACGAATGGGTATGACGAACTTGACGAACTCGGCCATAGCGCCGACTGACACCTGCACGAAGAGCGTTGTTATGATGTGGTTGACTAGCAAGAGCGTTCCACACTTACTTCGATAGGCACCTCTGGATCAGGCCTATGTGACGTTTGTTATTCAACAATCCAACATCACGCTCTCTGAACTAGTGAAATCCTCACCGGTGAAGGTAGTAAAGGTCAATATAAGAAACCCCTAAACGTTCGAGAGATTTGCTGATGGATTGACGCGCATTCTCCGGAGATCCATCAACACCATGCTTCGTAGGTCTATCATTGACGACACAGAACTTGGTAGCGAGGAAGATCTCATCCCGTTTCCAGTCCTCTTGAACCTGAAATGCAAGTCCCATGAGACTCCAATCGACCCCCCACCCTGATAAGAAGATGATATCTACCATTTTCCGATCAACTCCTCGCTATCTCCATAGACATTCGCAGTATCCCAGAAAGTACAACCACTGTTGAGGGCGGCGTCGAGAACCTATCGGGTTGAATGTCGGGCATGACGCAGGGGGTCGTGATAATCAGTACAAACCTTGAACCGCTCCTCATCTGGTTCTGTCTCGCCATAGAACGCAGATAACCCCATGGCACCGAAACCGATAGCTGACACTGGAGTGTCATCGCTGAATTTGCGCGAAGGATAAGCCATCTTGCAGTGCAGAGTTGAACCTCGAGGTGGTAAGGAGTCGATTAGCAAGAACCGATAAAGCGTTGATTTAATCCAGCACAGCTAACCTAAAGGCTGTCAGCGGAACTAAACTATCCAAAGTATGTGCCAGGTAGTGCGGACATGGCTGTCTATCGCCGCATGAAACGACAATGAATCAAGATGTGTCAGGGATTCTGAGTACAGGAACATGAATTAGAGTGATGCAGTTCAGCGCAGTCATTATCGACCAGTAACACAAGGAGCTGCTGGTGTGTGGCACATACTACTAGTAATTTTGGATCCTAGTTGTTGAGATTGGATAGCGGGAGTCGGCATCGACATCGATGGATCCACCCTCGACGGGGTCTAGGTACTCACCATTGATATAGAGACCTAACGGAACAGTGACAGTCCCTTTGTAGGCGGGAGTATCAAACGTCTTGGTGAATGTAGCTGGCATCTCGATAGTGTCCTTGGTCAGAACGAAGGAGTGTGAGAGGGAATCGACCTTGACAGAGACAGGAATACTTATATCTAATCGGCAAGAACGATGTGTGCCTACTTATAGCTGATAGAAGACGTCAGTTGTCAGGTGCTCGGGAGCCATACGCGACGGGTACCACGCCGGGAATTCTATACCAGTGCGTGATCAGATGGTCCTACGACGTAGGCCCGCTTCAAGTTGCAAGAATGTTGATGAAGTTGACCGCGCGCAGCAGTCCGGTATCATCACCTCAATGGATCCGGTCTTACTATCTCAACGGGAGTAATCCGGCATTCCGACCCGTGGAGATTTGATACCCACAACGGACCTAATCTAAATCACTTTAGCGCCTAGCGCCCACTAGTTCTGGGATGTGAAGGTGTTGCAAGAGTCAGCGCTTATTTTGCGTCGGATGTATTGATTATTCTCTGTCTTCACCGTACCGTTCGTTCGCTGTTTGATTTATAACCTGTAACAAACGCATCTTTGCTCACATTGCTCACGAATATAGCATACTCCGAGTCGCAAGCACCTAAATCATCTTTTGTAGACTGTAGGTGACGCTAGTTTCAACAATCAATAACCACATTGAGGAATGAAAAGTGCACTTCGTTTGACCGTTGCCTCCTGATTAATTGATTCCTGATCGACTTCTGTCTCCCAAACGACGATGTGTCGCTCCTCAGGTTTCATTACGCATTCCATTGGGCCTTGGTGAAATTGCCCTTGAAATACAATGGGCAATATTGTCCGTTTGCAAGGCAATAGGTCTGAAAGCAATGTACACACCTTTGCCAGACTCGACGCCTTCCAAAGAACTCTGGACCCTATGACAGAAAGCGAGGCGGCTCGATTCGGAGATCGAGACCTCTGAGTGTACGAGAGGACCGTGACGAGTAGGCTGACGGAAGGAACTTGAAGACGGAGCGCAGGCTGCGACGCCACAGCTACCAATTGTGACGAGTTGCCTCGCAGACAAGGTGGTCACTAGACTGACTCTCGATAATGATTGAGTTCACCGCGCGGTCCGGTGCGATCCGTTAAGAAGTTAACGAACCTTACCCTTGACGCCGCTGGCCACTCCGTGCTGGAGGCTGATCCACAGCAAGCCTAAGCACATTTTTGGTCGAATACTAATAGTATTGAAATATTGACTGGCTGACATCCGCTACGCGAAGTTCGGGTTTAGTCCGTCAAACAATAGCGTTCATATGGTGGGATGCCCCATGAAGGCCACAATGGCCCACACTGGAAGATCAGAGAATCGATAACCCTAATGTGGATTGTGGCGAGTTCGAGATGGGATAAAAGGGCGCACCATCAGTGTTGCCTCCTACCAGCAACCACCACCTGAGCATTTCCTCAATACTTGAATCCTCTTTCCCTCCATCATCATGAACACCTTTGATGATGCCACTCACCATAGTCTTGACGAGAAAGTCAACCAGGCTGTTTCTCGTCTGAAGTTACCCCAAGACCTGGATTACTCTCAATGTTTTTTTCTTCTCCAGTATATCGTGATGTACTCGAAAAATACTTTGGACGAAAATTACAAAGATGTCTTCGTCGCAGGGGAGCTATTTGACAGCCATCCTGAACTAGTAACAATGCTAAAGGATGCTTGGAAGGTCAAATCCTATCGTGCCATTCGAGATAGCCGTAAGTACAAGTCATAGTCTCTCTAAGTTCGCTTCACTAATACATGCTGCAGCTCTCCTACAACGGAAAGGTGCTATATTTGATTTGGGTGAAGGTTACTTCCATGTTTTCAATCATTTGCCCCACTGCTCATTGAACTTCGCAGAATCCTCTACGGGCTTCAAGCGTTCAATGTACAAGTCCTTTCGGGCCCCGTATCGTGGCACTGCCGTTCGTGGATTTCATCAGTATCTAGAAAAGAATAACAAGGCTTTCGGAGTCGTCCTTGGCCCCACGTACTATGGAAAATTCTGTTCTATCGTGCAAAGCTCCGGAACGGGCAAGTCTCGCCTGATGTTAGAGCTTGCCAGCGAGGGGGTCGTGGTCCTCTACATCAATCTGCGATCACCGGCAGATCATTCTGGTTTCCCCCCTCGCGATCAGATTCCGGCTGACATATTAACACAAAATTCGGAGGAGGATCCTGTTCATTACGCCGCAAGATGTTGCGCCTTCTTCGCGGCGGTTTTTACTACCATAGGGACATTCCTCTCAAAAGACCTGCACACGGGGGTGATGGCCGCGAAAGAGCGATGGCACACGAAGATGTGTGACGTTCTCTCAACCACTCGTAACGAATTTTTTACAGAACTGAAGACACATTACGAAGATTTCGCCACAATCATTAGTAAGGATGAAGACCTTGAAAGAGCTGGGGACGAAATGAGAAAGCTATCGCTTGATAATAAGCCATTATTCCAGAATACGGGTGCAGTTCTGACTCCCAATGTGCCTCACTTTAGATGCCACGGGGAAACAACGCGAGAGCTCCGCTCCACCTATGCCTGGTTTTTTAACTATGAATGAAGCTTATGGGCAGATGTTACAAGCTCTGGACCCACTTTTCACTGATGGTAACCATCACGCACCGAAACTTGTAATTGCTTTGGACGAAGCTCATACATTAAATGAACCTCGTCAGTATCGCCGGTCGACGATCCTCTGTAGGGCCATCAGTCGGTTTTCCGGAGAGCGCAGGTCTGAAAATAAACCGGTCTGGGTGGTATTCGCGTCAACTACCTCAAAGGTAGCAGACTTTGCTGCCCCGCGTCCCTATTTCGACTCGATGAGAGTGTCCATAGATGGCCAATTACTTTTCCCTCCTTATAGTCAATTGGGATGGGACCAAAATGCAGACCCTTTTGGGATGATACCCGCCACAGATGTTGCAAAATCGAACCATGTAATCGGATATGGGCGCGCTCTATGGAAATCGCTTCAGGGTACGGCGATGAAGGGAGTCGATCCAATATTGACAATGGCTAAAAATAAACTTGCCGGGCCGGCGGGGCACTCCGACAACAAGGCGCTTGCTGTCTTGGGCCAACGCTTTTGTTTGAACGTGGCTTTCGGTCATCGTGAAGCTGTCAATTTCGTTGAGGCCTCAGTGTCTAGTCACATGCGTGTGTGCATCACAACGACCGAAGACCGGCACTGGAGCTATACTACCTACCCATCTGAACCCCTCCTATCTTGCGCTGCAGCATCTTTGTTGTATGAATCTCAAGAGGCGTTCTCTGGCACCTTGAAGGTTCTCCAGGACAAAGTTCACGATGGCATGATTGATGTGGGCAAGAGTGGTGAACTGGCTAGTCGGCTATTGTGGCTTCTGGCTAAAGACCTCATCGTTCATCAAACCTATCCACATGGACCAATCTTGGCAGTTCCGAAAGACGGAGAGGTTGTCTCTAAAAACAAAGAGCCGCCGAAAGACGACTGGAACTCTGAGTTCATCCATTGCAAGATGATCCCTGTGCACGAGTACTTCAAGTTTCTTTTTGGTGCGGATTTCTGGTCAGTGGCTGGGGATCGTGCTGCGACCGATTTCGAAAATGCGTATGTCAACTTTTCGCACTGGGTCTCCATGGACGAGAATATCTGGAAGGAGAATCGCTCAGACCAGTTATGCGCTGACGAGTGGACGCTACGACATTGGTATCGGACGAGTGCGGTGCAATGTTGTCACGGTCAACCGCGCGTTGATAAAATGATCCCAATCTACTTCAAGCCCGACGCGGGGAACGAATCAAGCGATGCCCCGTATGATCTCTCGAACGACCTCAAGCGTGTTTCCCAAATCTTTATCTCGGACAAGGCTGGTAAGAATGACAGCCGTAGTGAGCTTCAAACTATCACTCGCCGTAACGAGTCCATCAAATGCAATTCCTCCCTGCCGTGGGTCGCTATCTTGGCTGATTTGGGCGCACAAGAAAGAGAGTCTCCGCTCAGGTTGACGGCCAGTTACCCTGAGAGCAACCGCAAGAGACTAACGGCTGACCCCAATTATGATGGTCCGTGCCTACGTATCTATGCCCCTAAGATAGACGCCAGCACCTATCCGTTCCTGAAACAAGAACAACTCCAGCCGCTCAGTAGCCTGCTTGAAGCAATCATTCTTCCTAGGGACATTCCTGGGAACCAACAACCAATTACCGAACTTCTCCAAGCACAGGTGCAGTATGGAGCAACTCCTTCGAAAAAGCATATGAAATGGGAGGATTGGGGGAAGGAGATACCTGGCCATAATCAATAAAAGTGTTCAATGTATGATGGGATCGCTATGTGTATATGCTAACCAATCTTAAGTCTTGATGCTCGGACGTGTTTTCAGTTGTGTACGCGATCGAGGGAACGATCTCTCAGGTTGTTCCGTCCCTAACAAGATTTACTACTTCTTGGATCTTAGACACAAAATGAGACTACTTTCGTACGTGATGTATGTTTGGGCGAATGCGAGGTGAATAGGGGACGTCGAGGGATCGTTTGAGCGTTAACTTGTCAATACGAAGTCAACAGATGGTAGAAAACGATATGAGAGCATGTGCTTGAACGACTCGGTATTACCCTGATCGCACTATAACTTCAATCAGACCAGCAGAAGGTAACAGAACATAATCAACCCTGGCTCGAACGTTGTAGCATGAACATGTTCGATATGCGTCCGATCAAACGCAAATGGCGCCCGAAGGTGTGAGATTGACAAATAATAATTATGATGCACCTACGAGTAGCAGTGAGCGCCAGACCGCCGAGTACCCATCGAAAGACATATGGAAACCGTTTTCTGAGACAGTGTATACTTTGAAACTTGGCGACTTCCACCGCGGGGTCAAATATGTTTTTTTTTTTTCGCGGAGTCCAATGTTGGGCCGCGTGCTTCAAGCCAACTGACAGTTGTGTCCCTTTCGAACTCTTTCACCGATTTCTGATCCTTTAAACTTGATATAACGAGCAAGAGATGCTGAAGAGTATCGTTACCTTTTCGTTCCCCCGATCGGACCACTGTCCAGAGCAAAGCCAACGACAATCATGAACGAGATTCCTAGCGGGTCTAGTGACATGTCCTTGAAGTGTCACCGTAACTCTGGATCACTGTAACTCTCTGGCAGGGCATTGGTTCGCAAAATGGCGGTCAGGCTGGCCATCGACTTTGTGGTTTGAAGGACCAAACCAAATCTGTACAGCGACGATGCTGTGCCGGCCGTATCGTCGGTGACACCCTGGGAGACCGTTTCGTGTCTGAATCGAATCTCCTGTGCGGGTTTCCTCAACTCAACTACGTTCTTCTACTACTGCTGTTCATTCGATATGGATCGCACTCAGAGACTAAATAAGCGCTTTAACGACATACTTCGCGGCGCTCAAAGCCTCGACGCCCGCAACCAAGAACTCTTTCTTCAAGGCCTCCTTATCCAGGAAGATCCATCGTCCTGCGTAAACAGGATAGTTGAAAGCAAAGACCATGGGCTCAAATCGCTCCACCAGGCAATGCGCCATGATCTAAGCCTGAAATTCTTGAACGGTCTCGGCTGCGAGGTAGTCGATTATCTCCTTCGTGCCAAAGACGTCGGCGATATCCTTGACGTGGTCATCCTCAGCATGGTGTCTGAGCCACCCATCTTTTGGAACAAATTCTGCGACGAATTCGAGAAGGGCGCTCTCCACAAACCAGCAGAGTCTGCGCTTGCACGACTTCTAGCTTATCTCTTAAGGATGGAAAACCACGACATATCGCGTTATCGCGAACGCGCCAAGAAAATCATCGACAAACTCATCGACTCTGATCAACCCGAAGTCAGAGCGGCTGCCAATGTCATCAAGGAGATCATTTCCACTACCTCCGTTGCCGCAACCTCTTCTCTCTCAGACGGTCCAGGTGGTCGTCATGACAACGATTTCATAAACTTCCGCGACGTCTCCATCATTCCCACTGCAGACGAAGTCCAATGCACCAAGACAGCATTTTACAGACACGCCGCATTGCTGGACGATCCAGATCTCAAAGAGACACGCATTGCAGACTATCTGGACAATACCTTCCGGCTCTTACGAGAAGACATGTTACATGAACTCAAAGACGAACTTACGCATGTACTGATGAAGGAGGCGAATGATAAGAAAGATAAGAAGAGTAAGGAGGCGAATAAGCGGAAGAAAGGCAGACCACACGGAGTTGTTCTCGAAGGGTTGAAGATGATATACGTGTACCCAAGAACACCCGACCGCAGGACTCGGCATGGGATTGCGTTGCAATGCAGTGAAGACCTCAAAATATTCAATCAGGTCAAAGATAGCGAACGAAAGACTTTTCTCACCAAAGATCCGCGCGGTTCCAAGTTTCTTACCAACCAGTCTCTCGCGTGTCTCATGGTCGACGGACAACTCCTCAGTTTGGTGACGATCCTCAGAGTAGAGGATTTATTAGCGAAGCAACCCCCAGTCGTCGTCGTTCAAGTTCAAGGAGAAGCGAGTACAATCAAGACTCTTCTTCAACTGAGGTGTGCCAAGGATACAAAGCTTATTCAAACCAATACCGCAATTTACGCCTTCGAGCCCGTTCTGAAGGTGATGCAAAATATGAAAGTTGTCCCCTTGGCGGACGAGATACTTTTCTGGGAGAGAGGTGCTCCAGTTGGCAGCCCACCAGTGGTCATGACGCAGATTACTGTGCCTCTTTCTAGAAATCCATCAATGGATATAAAGCAACTTCTCGGGACTCCGAACTCCATTAATCTTGATAGCAGCCAAGCTCGCTCGTTACTTGCTGGACTCAGCCAAAGGGTGTCGCTGATTCAAGGTCCTCCTGGTATGTCTGCCGATGTTTCTTTGCTATGCTCGCTGAAGACAGGATGCACAGGAACCGGAAAATCATTCATCGGGGCACTCCTTGCGAAAGCGCCTCACGACTTTACCAAACAAACTATTCTCGTCGTCTGCTATACCAATCACGCGCTCGATCAATTCCTTGAAGAATTGCTCAACATAGGGATTCCGGGTGCTAGCCTTATACGCCTGGGTGGCCGCCCTAACAGAGCTGTTGCCCATCTTAGCCTTCAGAACCAGAAGAAGGAACAGCACACCCGCTCGAACGCAGAATGGAGTATCATCGACAGTTTAAAATCACGATCTCAGTATCTCCACGACCGGCTGAAGACCTCGTTTGACACCTTTCTCGCGTCTAACATATCATTTGAAGATTTGCTCACATATATCGAATTCGAGGACCCGGGTTACTTTGATGCATTCCAAGTGCCCGAGTCCACGGATGGGATGACTCGAGTGGGAAAGGATGGGAAAGTCATCAGTTCTACGTACCTCATCTCACAGTGGTCACAAGGGCGTGACGCTGGGATGTTTTGCGGGGAAGGGAATGTCCAGGCAGCCGCGGCGATATGGTCGATGTCTAAAGCGCAGCGTCAACAGAAGTTGGATGAGTGGTCGTTGGGTGTTAGCAAGTCCATGGTGGAGGACATCTGGAAGTCAGGCAGGGACTACGACGAGTGTCAGGACGATCTCTCGCGCAAGTTCGGGGAAGCCAGCGTGGCGCTGCTCAAGCAAAAACGTATCATAGGGTGTACTACCACTGGAGCGGCCAAGTTTACCGAGGACATCCGTGCTGCCGCTCCGCAAGTATTGCTCGTCGAGGAAGCAGGTGAAATTCTTGAGAGTCATGTCATTACTGCGCTTGGGAGAGACACCACGCAGATGATACTTATCGGCGATCACAAGCAGCTTCGACCAAAAGTCAATAAGTACGAGTTAACAGTCGAGAACGAGCAGGGTTATGACCTGAATCGATCTCTATTCGAGCGTCTTGTTCTCAAGGGCTTCCCCCATGTGACACTCACAGCCCAACATCGCATGCGTCCCGAGATCTCTGCTTTCATCCGAGAGTTGACTTATCCCGGGCTCACGGACGCGCCCAAGACTAAGGGTAGGGACGATATTCGAGGACTTCAGAACAATATCGTCTTCGTGGATCACGAACAACCCGAAGACGATGAGAAGCGCATCAAGGATCGTGGAGATGGTGGTTCACCGACCTCGAAACGCAATCAATACGAGGTAGATATGGTCATAAAAATCATCAACTACCTCATCCAACAAGGATACAAAAGCGACAATATCGTTATTCTTACCCCGTATTTAGGACAGCTGTCTTCACTCCGCGATGCGCTCAGGAAGGATTCTGATGCGACCATGAATGACTTGGATGCTGGAGAGCTATCTCGCGCTGGGTTGCTGGCACCTTCGGCTCAAAAGTCCCAGAAACGAAGTATCAGGTTGGTTTCCATAGGTCTGTCCAATCCCTCTTCGTCGCCCCTTTTATAGTACTCATCTCACTTGCTTGGATAGACAACTACCAAGGAGAAGAAAGTGATATCGTTGTTGCGAGTTTGACCAGATCTAATTCTGAAGGCGACATCGGATTCATGAAATCTCCTGAACGTCTCAATGTCCTTATCTCCCGTGCACGCGATGGTCTCATCTTGATAGGCAACTCGCGAACGTTTCAAGCGTCAAAATCCGGTGGGGAATTGTGGTCAAAGTTCATCCGTCTCCTGCGCAACGGTGGTCACATTTATGATGGATTTCCAATCAAGTGCGAACGCCATCCAACCAGGACTGCGTTAATCAAATCTCCCGCTCAGTTCGATGACTTGGCTACTGGTGGCGGATGTACAGAACCATGGTAAGTCCCTCGTTTTCATCTTCTCTTTGCACCGTCTGAGTTATCGTTATTGTCATCACACTCACAGCGGTGTACTCCTCAACTGCAAGGTCCACACTTGTTCCAGGAAATGCCATCCACTCCGCTTTGGTCCTGGTCAGCCCGACGTTCACACTACGATGCTCTGCATCCAACCGTTCAGCGAAAAGTGTCCTGCAGGTACACATCTGTTGAAATGGAAATGTCATCATGGAAGACCCACCAAATGCAATCTTTGCAACAAGGAAAACGAACGTCTGGAGAAACAGGCCAAAATGGACCTTCAAGCGCAGGAACAGCGCGAGGCAGCACAACGTCAGCATGAACTAGACATGATGGAGCTGGAGGCCAAGTTGCAGTTTGAGAGGGAGGCAATGGCTGATATCCAAGCTGCCAAAGATAGGGAGGATGAGAAACGACAGAAGTTAAAGGAGATTGAAGATGTGAAGAAACAGACTAAGAAGGCTGCCAAACAGGTTGTCAGCTCCACGCCACAGATGTCGACGTCGTCGGGATCGAACCAAGGAAATTCTGGTCCGCCACAATCTGATCCTTCGTCTCAAAACCAACCGCGGAGTAATACCTCCAACCCACCTCCGAGCCCTTCTAACGCACCAACTTCTTTGCGTCCGTCTGTCCCCTCTCCCGCCAGAGATAAGTGGGAGCACCAGAAACGCGTAGAAGGCATCCAGAACGATGCGATCGACAAGATCATGGACCTAACTGGGCTTGAAGAAGTCAAGGAGCAAATCCTGAGGATTAAGGCCAAGATCGACACGATGAAACGTCAAGGTGTTCCCTTGGACAAGGAGCGTCTCAATCTGGTTCTACTCGGAAACCCGGGGACAGGCAAAACTACTGTCGCGAGATTCTATGCCCAATTCCTTGAATCCATCCAGGTCCTACCTGGGGACGCCTTCCTCGAGACCACTGGTTCGAAATTGGCGTACGAAGGCGTTGGAGGGGCTCAGAAACTCATTGATCAGGCACTTTTAGTCGGCGGGGGAGCCATCTTCATCGACGAAGCTTATCAACTGACTACCAAAAACACCGGACGTCAGGTTCTCGATTTTCTCCTCGCTGAGATGGAGAACAGGGTTGGCACGCTTGTCTTCGTGTTGGCTGGTTACAACAAACAAATGGAGAAGTTTTTCGAACACAATCCGGGTTGCCCAGTCGTGTCCCGTATTCCTTACAGTTCGCCGATTATACGGACGCAGAACTATTGACTACGCTCGAGGACCTGATACTCAAGCGATACAAGGGAAGGATGGCGATTGATGATGGTATTCGTGGTTTGTACGTCCGGATCGCTGTCAAACGACTCGGTCGAGGCAGAGGTACACCTGGATTCGGAAACGCTCGCGCCTTGCAGAATATGTTCTCAAAAGTCTGTGAACGGCAAGCAGAGCGCGTTGAAAAGGCTCGCAGCGCTGGGGCTCCTGCCAACGACTTCTTCATGACCAAAGAAGATCTTATCGGACCCGACCCCTCGCAAGTCCTTTGCAAGAATGCTGCCTGGACGGAACTTCAGGGACTCGTTGGTCTCGACTCCGTCAAGGAGTCTGTACGCAGCTTCTTTGAACTCGTAAAGACTAATTACCATCGGGAACTGGAAGAGAAGGAACCACTCCAGATGTCCCTGAATAGGGTTTTCCTTGGCTCACCTGGTACAGGAAAGACATCCGTTGCAAAATTATACGGACAGGTGCTCGCGGATCTAGGACTCTTGAGTAATGGGCAGGTTGTTGTCAAGAATCCATCAGATTTCGTTGGTGCATATTTGGGACATTCTGAGAAGAACACGAAGGCGATCTTAGATAGCACACGTGGGAAGGTGCTCGTTATTGACGAGGCGTACATGTTATATAGCGGAAAGAGTGGCGGAAAAGACTCGTTCAAAACTACGGTCATCGATACTATCGTCGCCGAAATCCAGAGTGTGCCCGGTGAAGATCGTTGTGTTCTCCTCCTTGGTTATAGGGATCAGATGGAGGAAATGTTCCAGAATGTAAACCCTGGTCTAGCCCGTCGATTTGCTATAGAAAACGCGTTCAATTTCGAGGACTTTACGGAATCACAACTCATGCAGATCTTCGACTACAAGCTCAAGAAGCAGGATCTTGCGGCCACCGACGATGCCAAGCAAGTCGCGAGCGATCTTCTAAGTCGCATGAAAGACCGTCCCAATTTTGGGAATGCAGGCGAGGTGGAAAACTTGCTGGGACTCGCCAAGGACCGATACCAGAAACGAATGTCGTCTATAGCCCCCGCTGACCGAACCGACGTTATCTTCAAGCCCGAGGATATCGACCCCGATTACAATCGAAGCCAGAATGCGTCCGCTAACTTAGCGAAATTGTTCGAGGATGTGGTCGGTTGTGACGAAGTCATCCAAAAACTTGACAGATACCAGAGGATCGCCCGAACGATGAAAGCTCAAGGACTTGATATGCGCAAGCAAATTCCGGCCAATTTCATATTCAAAGGACCTCCGGGCACGGGGAAAACGACAACCGCGCGGAAGCTCGGACAGGTGTACTACGACATGGGATTCCTTGCTTCTGCTGAAGTGATCGAATGTTCTGCGTCTGACTTGGTTGGTCAGTATGTTGGGCATACGGGACCAAAGACCAGGAAAATGTTCGAGAAAGCTCTCGGTAAAGTGTTATTTGTCGACGAAGCTTATCGCCTCGGTGAAGGGCATTTCGCGAAGGAGGCAATGGACGAGATCGTCGACATTATGACAAAGGATAAGTTCAAAGACAAACTTGTTGTCATCCTGGCCGGATACGACAATGAGATGAACCAGCTTCTTGGCGTCAACCCTGGGCTTTCTAGTCGTTTCTCCGAGGAGATACACTTTTCCAACATGAGTCTCAGTCAATGTCTTATTCTCCTCGATAACGATCTTCGCAAGAGCAACATCATTGTTCCCGAGATCGCGGATACCAGCTCACCGAAATATCAAGAGATGCTCCACACCATCGATTGCATGTCAACTCTTGCGTCTTGGGGAAATGCTCGTGATATCAAGACTCTCGGGAAGCGCATGTTTCAGCAAGCATATGCCAATGCTTCCAATGGAGGGTCAGCAAGTCTTACAGTTGAGGAGGTGCTTAATATCATGAAAGCGATGCTGTCGGAACAACGGGCGAGACTTGGAGTTCCTAGTATTCCTCAACAGAACTCGTCCCCTCCACCGATGGCAAGTTTAAGCGGCCCACCACCGCCGCCACCTCCGACATCATCCTCGTCAGCTTCTCAATCGTCGAAACTTACACCTCCCCCACCTCCACCTTCATCAAACTCATCGACCCGTCCACCACCCCCGCCACCGCCATCATCAAGCTCAACGAAACCTCCCCCTCCCCCTTCATCATCATCCCAGTCGTCGATGTCGCCACCATTACCGCCACCACCTTCATCTTCCTCCTCGAAGCAGAGCCGACCTCCGAAGAAAGAGAGGAAACAAAAGCAGCAGGACTCCTCTCAGCCGATCACACCGCCAAGTATACCATCTCCCTCTAGGACCCCGTCTTCTGCGCAGTTCTCACCAGCGAAACCTACAACTGCACACGTTCAACGTGACGCTGGGGTTTCGGACCAAGTCTGGGAGCAGCTGCAGGCGGATCAGCGCGCTGCAAAGGAGGAAAAGCAACGCGCGAAAGAAGAAGAGGCCAGGCTTCAACGAGAATTTAACAAGGCTCGCGATGCGGAGAAACGGGCGGAAAAACGTGCCGAGGAACGCGCTGCTGCTCTCGAACGTGTGAAGCAACAGGCAGCTGCAGACAAAGCGAAGCTCATCGAGAAGCTTCAGCGTCAGCAAGAAGCCGAAAGGAAGCGCAAAGAGGAGGTTAGAGCCGCTCGGGAGCGTGCAATGGAAACGTTGAAACGGAAACAGCGCGAAGAATTCCAGAAACAACAAAGAGAGAAGGAAATACGACGTAAACTGCAAAGATCTGGATGCTGTCCCATGGGGTATGAATGGGTGCGGCAAGCTGGAGGATGGAGGTGTATGGGGGGCTCGCACTTCCTCACCGATAGCCAACTTGACCATATCTAATTATATCCCCTCTTCATAGTCATACCGAGGCCATCCCAGTTGTGGAAAAGACCCAGATGTCTATCTTTCAAGGACGTGGTTGTACTGTAACTGTTTCATCCAGAGTTTCGTGTATTCTGAATATTTTGGGTTCAGGTCGATACAATTTGTGTCGTGACTCTTCGGGATCCAAATGAGAGAAAAGGTCCCTGTTGCTGCATGCGTAAAGCTTGTCAATCGTGAACGGAATTATATGTCTAAAAATCTGATTCATATTCAGAAAACTACAGACAAGAATATAGTTATGACATCTATAGCATCTGCGCAAGCACGACTTCCGACCGTTTGCTCTGCCCTGCTCCTTTTAGGATTTGGGTTGGTAGCCGCCAGTTTGGTATCGGGGACCTGTATAGGCGGACGGCCAATATATGTATTACTGGTGCACTCGCCATAGCCTGATCGTGAAGGAGTAATAATAGCTATCCCTCACGATGTGCCATCCATTGAATAAATGCGGATGTCTCCACTTACCTTCTTCCACGTCAGATCATGAGTCGTGTTCTGGTCCTGTGTATCAGCGACGCTGGCGGCCATGTCACAAAAGCCTCGTGCTAGAAACCCTCGTGCCAACAAACGACTTGAAGCTGACGTTTACAATTTCAATAATGGAGAATTCCGAGCATATGGAGATAGTGACGGGGCGCGGCGGATGTGTCACACTCCCCTTTCCAGTCGAGGCACCATGAGATGAAGATTGAGGCACGTGTTTGATAGAGTGATGTCGAGGATGTCATCCGTCAAGTATGCTGAACCTTGGGGCCTTGGACATTGAGGCTTAGTCCAAGGTAATGATCGGGTAAAATCTCCGGGAAAGAACCCAGATCGCCTGTAAGGGTTAACAACCGATTTCGGTGCAGGAACGTCATGAATACCTACGAGTAGCCAGTCGAATGGGCGGCTACGAATAGAAAAAAGAGGTTTCTCGGTCACACAACTCTTGGCCAAAGGCAGTTGTGGAAAAGAAAGTGTGTTGAGTCGCCATGAATATAAGTCGGGGAGAACAAGGTAGTAGTCTGTCACCTTCATCTCCGCTAGCCCGAGAACAAGAAAGTTAGCCGATGGCAACGTGTAGATGCCAGGAGCCTGGTTCGGTTTGAAAGAAAATGTTTTGGACGTACCTCATGCAACGACCTGAGCAACTTGAGGGTAGTGGCGCAATGACGGGCGGAACAAGGATGTGGCCTGTGGACTGCCCACGACCACTTTCAGCAGACTGCAGAGGGCTCAAGGTCGTAATCGGACATACCGTGCAATGGCCCCTATCAACAGCAGAAAACAGCATGGTGGCGGATTGGGCGGGTGTCAGCAGGCCGCTAGACATTTCAGAAGGCTGGCAGAATCCCTGAAATTGGCCACATGTTTGAAGCATGGAGGAGGTGCAGCTGATTGCCGTTCAACGGAGGGCGCCATTTTATGTTCAAGTTGACGCTAAGAGTTGCGAGCCTGGTGTTGATTCCGAGTCAGACGCCCATTCAGACACAAGACGAAGATATGGGCGTCTACGGTAACAAGGGCGTTGTCGGAGATGCACTAGTAAGGACATCCGCCACTCGCCAGCCATGACACCAAGTGAGTATGAGTTCATAATAGCAGATCGCGTGAGTGTAGACTCAACATGATGCTGTACGCACGTCGTTCCTCGCTGTCTGGATTGCCTTGTGTGACTCACCAACCTGGCAGGCTAGTTTCGGGCGCGGGTCAATTCCGCCAGCCACCGTTGACCAGGTACCAGCCACATCGTGCTGTAAGCGAGTGTTAATAGATCATTATCCAGCCACCGCATCTTTGACTCACACAGCCTTGGCGAGAAACAGCCAATGTTAGTAGTACGACGGTGACTTGTTGAAGTGGCTTACCCCAGAGGTGTTGGAGAGTTACTACTAGTCGGTTCCTACTCCGCTCGAAAAAAACGCCCGAAAGGCCTTAAAAGTCCACTACTACCAACGACGTTGCTTAGTTCCTTTCCTCCGTGTGTATGATGTTTGTGCAGTCCACCTCGACTTGTGCGTGCGCTGATGTTCACTCCGCAGATTGGTGACCTTTCGTGGTTTTCTTTTTTGACGACTCATGCATAGATGTCTCACGATCGACGAAATCTTAACGATCATTTTTCACCATGCCTTCATTATCTTGAAGCCAGATCCTAAATCACGAGAATTCCGTGACCGTCGTACTCTTGCGAGGCTCGCAAGAACCTGTCGCTACTTCCTCGAGCCTGCTCTCAATGTTCTTTACTACGAGATCAGTGACCTGCTATGTCTCATCCGGTGTATACCTGATGATTTATGGGTGGTCAACGGGAAGCAGCTGTTATGTTGTCTTCGCGTCGTGATTCGTCAACAAGTTCACTGAACCTCCGGCTTTGTGCTGTCTTTCAAACGTCCAATGCTCCAGTCTGACTGGGATATTTTCCTCCGTTATGCTCGGCGAGTTCGGAGTCTCGAATTCGACCGACGCTGTCTGACGACCACTCACGAAAACGTTTATATGGCGCTCGCGCGTCCGCCAACGTCTGCAGTCATGTTCCCGAGACTCATACACTTCCGATGTGGCGAGTACCGACCAGAGGCCATCCCTTTCCTATTTCACCTTCTACAACCCACCGTCGTCCAAGTTGATATCGATAATCTCATGTCAAATCCACTTACCGCTGTTCTTCTGCCTGAACTCCCTTCCCGATGTCCACGTATAAGGCAACTCATGGCCTTCCGTAACTTTGTCTTCCAAAGAGGTGATCGTGTTCTGGAAGGATTCACGGACGTACTTTGTCAACTCAAAGAACTCGAAGCTCTGCGGTGCGCGGAGCTACCAGACAAGGGCGTCGTACACCTTTCACTACTCCCCAAGCTGAAGATCCTTCGCATGGACTTGCGCCTCATCTCCTCTGACAACCTCGAATCATCCTTCGGCCCCACCTGTTTTCCGGTCCTCCGAGAAGTTCTACTCTCAGCCCCTACTATGTCTCATTCATTGCGTTTCCTGAAATTCATCCAGTCTGCGTCGGTTGATACAATCAATCTCAATGTCGACGACGAAACCTGCGCTGCCGACTATAGATCCATTTTCACTTCATGGGCCTCCAATCCGTCTTACCAGCACCTTTCTGTCATCGACATTTCCGAAATGCAAGTATGGAAAGATTATGACGAGAAGCACATCATCGATATCGCCACCCTTCGCCCCTTGTTTCAACTCAAACGTCTCACCTGTCTCAAATTGGAAACACTATGCACCTTCGATCTCGATAATGCGGCCATGAATGAAATAGCAGCAGCCTGGCCCCTTCTCGAGACCTTGGACCTCGCCATTCGTGAATGCGGGTGGGAAATTCCTTCCAAAGTGACCCTTCAGGGACTGTTACCCCTCCTTCGCAACTGTCCGAACCTCGCTCTCTTGGGAATCGTCGTTGATGCGACAGTGTTACCCTGTCACTCGACGACACTCCCAGGGGCCGGCGTGCGAAATACATCCTTGGAATCGCTCTGGCTCGCAGACTCGAAAATCACTCGTCCATCGCTCGTCGCTGCCTTCCTGTCCGCGGTCGCACCCAACATCGACCAAATCGTCTCCTGGAACACACCTCTCTTGAGTGGAAGGGATGGCAAGGACAAGTATCACAAACGATGGAAAGAAGTGGAGAGGCTGGTGCGTGATTTCTCTCTCGTACGGAGACAAGAACGGGAATGGGCTCGTCGTTGGAACGGATATGGCGATGGCGATGATTTCGTCGTCGGCAAGGACGACGATGACGAAAAGGTGCAGTCTTGGGATTCCGAACCTGAACTGCCCACCGACTCGGAAGAGGAGGATGAATTTGAGTATTGTTATATCGCGGATGTATTATAGTCCATCTCCTTTTCTCCCCTCTCTCCCGTCCTTGGTTTCGTTTTCGTTCTCATACATACCTCGTAGCCTTGTTCGTGATCCGTGTTTTTATTGTTCTGTCTGTGTGATCTGCACCTGTGTACAACTATATACCAGAAGGTGGCGTGCTGTCGATGTACCCCCTCCTATGCCATCTCTTTGTTTCATAAGACCACAATGAAGTCACTGACTCGCTTTTGCAAGGCAGGTTTCACACAGGTCCGTCCATGTTCTACCAGATCGCGTGATATTGTCGCGCATCGTGCACCTCGTTCATCAAAAGGTATCTATCGTCCATCTCAATGCAAGTCACCCAAGCTAATACTGCTACTGTACACACATCTGCGATTCTGAGCTGCCAAACTACATAATTGCAAGTCACCCGAATAAATGGTCTACAACAATACAACACGAACCCTGTTCGTAAATCTAGGTATCTGTACACTCTCATCTTAATCTTCGGTTCCAAAAAAAAATCAACTCTAATCGCGTGCAATGTCGGTCGGAGGTCGGAGAATCCCCCTCCCCCCTTACCCCTACCATCCACGACCCTAGGCATACCCAAACGACTCAACATACAACGTCACGCTCGGTCCACCACGTAAAATACTACTCGGCCCCGACACAGGAAACCTCACCGCGCGCCGAACCGACTTCGCAAGGCCGTGAGAACCACATACTGTACATCATCATCACCATCATCACCATCGTCGTCATCATCAGTGCCACCGCTCGCGTTGCACACACTTCGCAAAGCAAGGACATACCTGTAACAGACATCCTCCCAACAGCCCCTTCCACTTCCTTGGAAAGGAGCGACTTCAAATCAGGTCTGCCGGCCTCCATCGAGATACAAGACGGCACGAAACCATCCGTCGCGCGTTCCTTCAACGGGGATGGTTCCAGTAACATGGAATCACTCTCGCTAGATGGGACGCTGCCCTTGGTCGCAAAGATCTTGATCACGACAGCCAATGAAGGCGGAGCGTGCGAGTTGGCTTGAAGGAGTGTGTCCGCGATCCAGTTCACATGACCTGAAATGATGGTGATGACGATGATGCCGCTCAGGAGACGTGTGCTCGGATACAAGAAATATTTTCTTGCTTACTCGCATCGCGTATAGCCCAGATGAACACCACCCTACGGCAATTACTTCTCCCGTTTCGTGCCGCCCTACAAGCATAATCAGTATTCGACACAGCACCTACACGGAAGATCATGGATCACCCACTCGATGATACTAAGCAACACCGGGAGCGTATACGTCACACCTGATCCACCTACACCGACACGATATCAGCTCATCCCAACCTTTCCAGCTCACCACCAAACTCACCAGCGATCAAAATGGACGTATGGTACGCGCCCAAATCGGGTGAAGGACCATACGGACCATCGATAAGTACCTTGATACTCTCCTGTTCTTCCGCCGCTTCTTTTAATCGTCTCGTAAACCCCCCTCGGACATTAATCAGGAACACGAGCTCCTTCCAACCGTAGCCACCACGCGTTCCTCTCAAGCTTTCTTCTTTCGACTTGAACAGCGTCGAATCGACGGTCGAGATAGAGAAGGGGTGGGCTTCGATTGGAAGCGTGGAGACGGAGGGCATGATAAGGTAGGCCGTCTGTCCCGGAGACCATTCGAAATGTGGTGGACGACGCACGGTCACCCGGACAAAATCATCCGAGAGGAGTTCGGCGGTAGCATGGAGTGATTGTTCGCGACCACTGAAACCAAAGTACAAGTGATTATGTACCACGAGTCGAACGAGGCGCATGAAGCGATCGAGCGCCCAGAACATAAAACAGGGCCATATCCAGTACGAGACGCTGGACGAAGCTCATGATTGCGGATCGGAACTCGATTAGAGGGATTTTACTTACTTGGCGTGCCTTGTATGGAAGTATGCACCTAACAAAAAGACGCTGAATAGGTGAGATAAGGGAAAACTCTGGACAGGATCTCGCTTACAATACCAAAACGAGATGTGAGAAGAAGAAAAATTCGTAAACTAGTGTGCGGGCTGATCGGATTGACAGGATACACAAGGCGCCCAGCGAGGCCACGCCTGCGATCCCCATCAAGAGGTACGTTTGTTGTAAGCTTTGGTGGAGCAACTGAAGTGTGTACAATTCTTTCCCGGCATGGATGAGCAGCAGCCCGAAACAGGCTCGTGCAGAGACACGGTGAAAGAAGTTGAGCTATAGGGCTGATTAGTCCGAATAGGCAACGACTGCGACTGGCAGAGCACCTTCTCATAACAGATGCCGGTAACAACTGCGCCGAAAGTGAGTTCAACCGTCTGTCAAACATCTGATAGGAAGAAGACACGTAAGTGACACGATATTGTTTTTGGTGCCAAGTGCTGTTACAAGAGGGAACTGGCTCGTGGCGATGATGCCTGCGCGTCTACTCCAAAGGGGGATCGTGACACCGTGTTTCTCGGTATTTGTGTTGTTTATAAACGTCAATGTAAAGAGTAAAGCGACGTATGCGAATGAAAGGAAAACCTCCGCCAGCTTGAACTCATATGAGCCAAATCCGACGGTGTAACGGAAGGCAATGACTCTGAAGGCGTTGACCGCCGCGAGGGGGAGGCGTGAAAGGGACCATCCGTGGCTCGGGCGGGTTGGCGGGGACGTCGATTCCTCGTCACGACCTTCCTGCACGCGACGACGTTTGACTAGTTTGGAATGCAAGACCGAACCCCACTGGAAGAGACCGACGGTCAATAGGAAGATGGAAAGGCAAAACCAGGCTGCCTCTGGATACATTTCGAGCGTCGACTGGCTTCCAACGCTTGTTGAGGAGGATACCATGGTGGTTGGAAGGGGAGAAAAGACAGGTTTCAGGGTCGTGCAGCATTGGAATTCACGATGTCTTGATATATAGAATTCAATGCAGCAACAACGAATCAACTAATGACCAATCTTGATTCACTACGACGGGACGCGCAGTATAGTCTTGGCGTTGATTAAACGTCTTGATGAGATTCGACAGGCATCCGCAGTCAAGAACCAGAGTCCTATCTATCGGGGTTGCATGTTCTTCCACTGCAGAGAATCGAAAAAAATAGAGATTGAGTTAGCATTTGGAATTCCGTTCTGTTCTTGTACTGTTGATTCCTTTCCTCTTTATTGTCAAGGAGCTACATCGTGATGGAGGTGAACTTGTTGAAGTTCTCTCCGAGTCTGAGAGAGTCTCTGATAGTAGAAGCGATCAGCCATTGCGATGAGCAGCATTACATAAGCCAACCCCTTCCAGCTCGCGCACCTACTACTACGGTCAAACTCTTCCTCACCAATTCACCAGCCCGTAGCTGTCTAATTGGAGCCATCTCGCGAGGTCAGACAATGCCCTGTCTTGATACACATTATCTCCGACGCTTGGTAATGTGGCGACACCGGTAACGCAGTGAAAAGCACCTTGCTAGCCGGGTTCCGTCATGGTTCCGAACTTTTGGACCAAGGTATGGGCCACCTGACAGGTTCGGGCTTATCATCGATCACTCATCTTTCCCATGATACGTTTGGCTGGCGTCGTTCGGTGACGAGATTACCTAGTATCAGCATAGATAACACGACACCTGTCGTCAAAGTCGGCTTACAGGTATGTACTGCCATGGTCCAGCTTGAACAGGAAAGTGGGGGTGTCTCGGAAAAAGAAATATAGCGACACTTGAAGCTTGAGTGACCCCCGTTGTTGGAAATGCCGAGGATATTTGTCTCATCTAGAGGAAAGAGGAGACTGCATCACTACTAACGTGTACCTCCCTGTGTCCGCAGTCCACTAGTCGTACTTCACATCGAGCAGGGATTTACATAAACTTAAGTGCAGGAGAACGTTTACGTTGAAGCGGACGATGATGTCTACCCAAGCAGCTCTTTGTTGAACGAACGGAGCACACGTTACATTTTGATTACACTCGGCTCGGAGCTATACTACTCCGGACGCAACAGATGAAGTAAACCTTTGGACAGTTGGACTTGCAGGGCAACTTATCTGCCATGTGAGTTGGCTCCAGCAATGCCATGTGAGTTGGCTCCAGCAATACCCACAGCGATCGTCTTTCCGTTTCGAGACGTCCTTGTACTTTCCCCTCTCATGCGGTGGGCGTCGTGCGTGATATATTGGTCAACTCTTTGGAAGAGACTCAAGGTTCAGGTGTGTCGCGTCCTTGAACCACTTCGAGTTCCAAACGGAGTCAACAAGACAGCTCAAGTCAAACTATGTTCATAACACAATAGCACGGAAGAATTACAACATAGCAGTACAGTCGGGAATGAGCTATACAGACCACATGGAACTCATACTGACTCGGATGAACTCTCTGAATCTCCATCAGGTGAGCGCGAGAAAACGCGATACGTCTATGTGACGACGACGAACAAGTTGCACATAAATCTCTTGACCATCATGGATCCTGTCGAGTACAGAAGCTGATCAACTGAAAGATAGGCAAGGGCGACATGATGGTCCTCGGAGGTCTGCTGTGCAAGGTGTGAGCTGCTTGAAAGCCTTCATCTAGTAAGTACTTGTGACTACTGAGCACATTGGAGCTCGCAGGAAGATCTGAGTCTAGGATGTCACGGAATTAGCCCTGTGTGATATGTTACTTAAGGATGATTTTCATTGTCAAACCAGCAGAAACGTGTTCAGAATATGTATCGAACATAACTCGAACTGGATCACTTACCGACTTCCATCCATTCACCCCTCTAACTTGAAGTCAGATTCATTACCGGAACTTTACTTGACGGAAGATGACGGAAGATCTCATCTGTACCCTGTTGAGCAGGTGTATGATCGAGTAATGATAGACCACCACAATCAGGACAACGAAAGTTATATGTATATATCGAGGGAACGATATTGACAAATTCAAGGCGGATTGTATGTTGAACTAAATCCACGTCGCGTTTGGCTACAAATCAGTCAAAGTATACACCGCCATTGATGGAGATCTGTGGAGAACATCAATCAGCCACTACTTTGTTTGCATGTAAAGGGTGACCATACAGTCTGGCCTTGTCAGAGTCGTGAGCACGGTTGTCAATCACATCACGGAACGAAAACGAAAGAAATGAAACTCACCAGTGATGTACCGTGCCTCTGGTGACACCAAATACGATACTAGACCCGTAATGTCTTCGGGGTTTCCTACGTATCCAACAGACGAGTTCTTTGCAAGTTCGTATGCGCCTCCTTGATTGCCAGTATATTTGACCATGCCGTCGTGGAGTGCACCCACTACAAACGATCGTCAATCAACAAAAGGGGTATCAGGACCAGCCGTTGGAAAAAGACGAACACATCTTCGTTCCAATGGCACCAGGAGCGTATGCATTGACGGTTATCCCATACTTTCCGAATTCTATGGCTAGGAAATCAGCAGTTCAGCGCGCATTTCTCCCTGAGACATGAAAACATCCCATCACCTGCTGTCTGAGTTAGACCCCGGACTGCGAACTTTGACGCACAGTAAGCCCCAAGCACCACATGTCCTTGTTTACCAGCGATTGAGCTTGCGCCAACAATGCGTCCCTTGATTCCCCGGGAAATCATCTCGAGTGCTGCATGCTTGTAGCAAAAAAAGGTTCCACGGGCGTTGACTGCTAGTGTGGTATCCCAATCTTCGGCAGTCGCTGGCGAAAGATAATAGTCCTTGTCAGTTGGAGTACACGAGTGGAAGACTCCATGATCAAGGCAGTGCTAGAAACTGACTTTCGAGAATTGATTTGGCCCTGACGATTCCTGCGTTTGCCACCATCTAGCAAAACCATGTGAGCCATCACGACAGTCGAA
>JBBPTH010000115.1:0-51934 GCA_038094055.1 Chalciporus sphaerocephalus | reverse complement strand
ATCATTCAGAGACTAATCATACATGCGAGCAAGCAGACTTCCAGATCATCCATCGATTTACTCCCCGATTGGGATCCTGAACCCCCCTGTGTTACTCATGATATTCTCGGGATCATACTTGGCCCGCAATTTCTTCAATTCCGCAAGGTTTTCTTGATAGATATCTTCAACCGCGGTGTCAGGGAGCGTCGTGTTAAGGTAAACTGGGGCGCTTGTGTCTGTCAAATGGGTTTCCAGGGCGACGCTTCGAATTGCAGACAGTGCACGCTCCATCTCCTTGACCCAATCATCGTCCGACGCTGTAACTTCCCACTGCCACTCCGCAATGAGAGGTGCGAAGGGTCGGCCTTCTTCGTGGGGCCAGGCAGCAGGCTTGGCCTGGGGTCTATCGTAGATAGTGGGAAGGAAGGGCCACAAGTTCCAGCGGAGCACCATTCCCTTCTTTGGCAGTATCAATTGCGAGGATCGCTTTGCTTCCTGCATGACGGTGTCATTCAAGCGTTCATTGTATCCTCGGACCATGACGCACCCCCATCTTCCGCTGTGTACCATATATTCAGAACCAGTGGCACAGGTTGAAATGCCCTTAAAATTGAACTCACTTGGCGTCGACTGTCTCCGGGACTTCCGTAGGAGTTGGCCCAGTATCACCAATAAAAACGCGACCCGTTCGAGCTCTGCCAAGTTTCTTGCTTAACGTAATGAATGGGTGTTCGTCAAGTGACCCGGTGTGCGGAATAGCATTGAATTCGGAGAAAGGATCAGTGGAGGGTTTCGGTCCGTCATAAAAGCAACTCGTCACGATGTAACCCTGTTTGTGAAGACGATAATCAGGACATAACCCGTCTGCTCCATCTCGAGAACACCTACGTCGATTCCTCCATTGTCATTTCTTTGGAAAACAATGGCGGATTCTATCGCCGCCTTTGGGTCCTTGTTTTCGTTCGCGAATTCAGCAGTCGCTTTGAGGACCTGTGACCAGTTTGCTTCATCCGCGTAGGTCAGAGCACCACCGTAGATAAGGGGATCCTGCGTGTGTGTTGCCAATTTGAACGAGGTCACAACCCCGAAATTATTTCCTCCCCCTTTGAGCGCCCAGAAGAGCGAAGGCTCAGTGTTCTCGTTCGCAACGAACGGGGTTCCATTTGGTAGGACACCTTTGATCTCCACTATATTGTCAATTCCAAGACCGAACCTGTTGGTCTTCAAGGAGAATCCGCCGCCCTGCAGGTATCCTCCTAGGCCAACACCCTTGTGGACGTCGCCTGCAACGATGTTGCGGCCTTGTTTGACGATCGTCTCGTAGGCGTCATCGAGGAAGGTCCCTGCCCCAACTTCGAAGGTTTGATCTTCTTCATTGTAGTGCTTAGTGTTAAGCCGAGCGAGGTAGATTTGGATGCCGGGGGTCGAACTCATACCCGGGACGGAGATGTGTCCTGCACACTTCACCTAGTAACAGCTCGCTTACTTCCTTTGATCAATAAATACAACTGTACATACCGCAAACGGAACCTTGAACTTAGCTATGGCTTTCATCTTTCGTGACACATTCAGCATGCACTTGAAGAGAGTAGTGATAAACTGACAATGACGGCAACGTCCTCCGGTACGCCTGGTTGCACGACATACGCGGTGGAAGAGTCTGTACTGCTCATCAGCCAGTGCCTGACACCATCGATGTAGCCGCCGCTCCCTGTCAACAACTTCATACTTGTGCATTATTAAAACAACATATCTCCTACCTGGGGCGAAGATCTGAGTAGCCTGGATAATGGGTCCATCGGGGCCAGCGCGGACCGAGATGATGTTGTTTTGAATCCACTGAATAGCAGCTTCAATGTTTTAGAGGTGAGACAGCACCTTGCTCTCTTATACAAAGGGCCGACCGAGTAATGCGCCTTGTACCCCGATGGTACTTCATGTAGCAGCCTTGGAAGCTCGGAACACTGACAGCCTGAATGGAAGGGCTGTACATAATTCGCTTCCATTTTTGCTAGTGTTAACGTACCTGAGTCGGAATGTGAACTCGTCGCTATCCCATATCGCGATGACAGATTGACTGCCATGCCATAGATATGACAATTCCCGGTACTTTCGATATTCTCCCCTGGGAATCCATAAGCCAAGACGAGACAATAGAGGAAAGCCCCAAAGTTGAAGCTAGTCTTGAAGCAGAAGGGCTTGATCGGTCGCCTCGAGGTTTCATTGCCCCAAGCGTCAAGACAAAATGGCCGTAGAGCCCAACCTAATCGGGCTGGACGTGATCACGAGGATCCAAAAAAAAACAGGTTCGTGAGTAGCTGACAAATACATAGCGCTTTGACAGGTTCATACCCTTTCCTCGTGGCAGTGGTTAGCTACCGCACCTGGTCGTGTTCCCTTTGCCTCCTTTACAGTGCATAAAAGATAGATAAAGTGCTGCAAAGCCCGGGAGTGACACTTCAGTTGGTCACTGATCAAGAAAAGCTGTCGGACCAACCTTCTGAAGTCTGGACTGGCGTCATGCAGGAGAGATCCGGGATTAATAGAAACTCTTCTCATCAGAACGATCACTATAGATGGTAGGCATTCAAACATTTCTTCGACGATTATATCATACAGGTATTTTCCTTTGATTGGCTCTGGAATCTGTAACCCTGAGGCTGAATTATCAATCATGGAAGTTTCGAATCGAAAGACTGCAGCCAACTTTGGGTAGAAGTACCTAACTGTACTCAAGCAAAAATTTCATCCTGCCAGTGTGACTTGTTAGGATGGACCAGATTAGAACGTTGCAAACCCCGGCAAACTTGAACAGAACAGTTTACACCGGTTGACACTAGATTCACTCCTTCATGAACTGCTTCCCGGCGGGACTGGCAGTCAGTGCGGTACTTGTCGGTTTATGCAAGATAGGGAGCTAGAGCATCAGGCTTCATTTGGTGACAGTCCCTTGGACTCCATGATAGCGCTCTTCCATTGATACATTTTTCTTTTCGGGTGCGCTCGCTCGTATCAGCTGTCAATCTCTGCATTTCCGTGATCTCATGGAAGCTCGAACTCCATCAGGGTGGGTCTCGCCAAGCACGATGATGCACATTGCTCAACAATGGGAAGTTGTGTCCCGAAGTTCTTTTCATACCTGCCGATCCAGAAGTTCAGATCGCATTATAGGCACGTCGAATGAACTTCAATAGTTGAGGTGCATATATAACATAACTGCACCCCGCCGCAAACTCGTCGCAAAGTCCCTTGTCGTAAACACCTCTCAACCTGCCTCTCGCTCACATCACCTATGGCTTTTGAAGGAGACCCACTCGCCTTCTATGGCAGAAGTATCATTGAAGACTACCATACCGCCCTCAGGGCCAGGCTTCCGCAGCCTGAGGATAGCCAAACTTCTCTCTTTGACATTTCCGATGACAAACTACAATTTTTTCCCTTCAAGAAGATCGGAATTCTTGGTGCAGGCGTCGGAGGTCTTTATGCCGGACTGATGCTCGACTCTCTTGATATCGAATACGAAATCCTAGAGTCCACGGATCGCGTCGGTGGCCGTCTTTCCACTTACAAATTTCCAAATGGGAACGAATACGACTACTATGTGAGTCCTCAGTTTGTTACTAATAAGTGCAAGTCCGATGGAAGGTGACACTTTCTATTGCACAGGATGCTGGAGCTATGCGGTACCCTCTTCCCAAGAAGGATGCACATGGACGCTACAAAAATGGGATTATGAAACGATTGGCTGAATTGATCATCTACCCGCCTCTGAACAGCGGCCCCGATCCCCTCAGCGAGAGGCTGATACCCTACTACTACAAAACACGCAAAGACTCCTCGCCAGGCTTTTATTACTTCAACGGTATCCGTGAACGTATAACCGACCAACCCAAGGGTTCTTTCCATGCTGAGAAATTGGGAGTAGAGGCAGACTATGTTCGCGCGGGAGTCGATGCTATTCTCACCGACGTTGCTCAGCCATTCGTCAACATGCTCGTAAACGACTATCAGACCGGAGGGAAGACTGGGTGGGAGGTAATGAAGGCGAACGACTCTTACTCGCTCCGCGCGTACATGGCGTTCAAGTACATTCCCAGCGTCAACCTTGGACTTCGTCCGCAACATCTCCCGAACAATACGATCAACTGGTGCGAGCTTCTGGACAGCAGCACTGGAGCGTACGACAATGGATTAACAGAGCGTATCATTGGTGATCTGGCATTCGCTACAGTAGGCGATACGGACTATGGGGATGTCGACTGGCAGTGCTTCAGGTCGGTTCTTCTTGAATTCACACTTGCTCCCATCCGTATAACAAACTCCCTAATAGAGGAGGATCGGAGGTCTTGTCAAAGAAGATGGAGGGGTACATTAACCGTGTCGAAGGGGAGAGCCGCATCCGCTTCGGCAAGAGAATCACAGCCATTCGACAAGCCGATCTCAGGATAGACGTTCCTTTTGACTTCGCGGAGGAACTTTTACCCTCTGGCACGGAAGAATCAACTTGCGATGCTGTCGACATTGTTATCGATGCGAACAACAGTGTGTCCGAGCCCGATCGCAGGAAAAAGTTCGTCATCCGGGATGCAGCTGTTGCAGTGACGTTGAACGGACACGAGACACGCGTCTACTCGCACGTCATATCTACTCTCCCTCTTCCTATTCTCCGCACTATAGATATGAGACGAGCGGGTATGTCCGTCATGCAGAAGAACGCTCTGCGGGAGTTGGAGTATGGTCCTGCTGTCAAAATCGCGGTGCGCTTTACGGACCCCTGGTGGACAACAGAACTGGGAATTGTAGGCGGCCAATCGTACACTGATCTTCCTCTCCGCACGATCGTCTACCCTTCCTATGGTGTTGACTCTTCTACCCCACCCACAGTCCTCATCGCCAGTTACGCTTGGACGACCGATGCGACGCGACTTGCAGCGCTCTCTACATATGATCAGAAGGATGTCCTGAAAGAACTCGTACTTCGCAACCTTGCAGAGGCCCATGACTACCCATACGAGAAACTGTCGAAGAAGTTTGTTGATATGAATGTGAAGGACTGGAACAACGACCCTCATGCAATGGGAGCCTACGGGGAGTTTGGACCTGGCCAGTTCCAGAAACTGTACACCTCACTCTGCTATCCAGCGGCAAACAAACGCCTACACTTTGCTGGCGAGGCTCTCAGCACGCGCCACGGGTGGGTTGTTGGCGCTCTTGATAGTGCCTGGAGAGCTGTATACGAATATCTCAAAGTGACGAAACAGGACGCGAAGATGAAACGATTCAAGGAATTATGGGGTGAGAATGCCGAATGGGGAGGCACGTTGGCGTCCTGGAAGCTCTCCGAGAAAAAACAACCAGATTTGCTTGACCAGCACCTCGAGTTGGTGGCTGGTGCTATCGGAGCAGGCGAGATTGAGTTCCACGACTGACACGGAGGAGCTCATGAGAAATGTGATCTTTCATGTGTCTGCTGAGTGTATTGCTATTGCATGATACGACAATGACAGTGATGATATTGGTCCCCTGAAGGAGTTGCTGAGTTGGTGCACAGTTCTTCGTACCATGGCAAGAAGCAGCACTAAACCGCTTGTCAAGATGTTGAAATTGTACCACTAGACGCGTCATCAGATCTGGACATATCAAAAGCCTAAAGATGATGAGGAACGAGAGGAACTGAATCTGCATGTTGCGCGCAGTCGAAAAAGAATAGGCTGTCAGTTTGATTTCGTAAACATTGAAGTTCTCTGTCGGTGGTCAAGTTATTGTCGTAGATAGGTCCTACCTTGTAAAGTCCCTTGGACCTTTCGATACGGATTCGTGCATGAGAGGGAAGTCATCAACGTTCTTGCTGATCAAGCGTGGCTTCGTCATTCATCCTCACCTGCTTGACACCTCGTAGGCCAAGGGGTTACCACTCTATTCTATTACAATATTTCGATGAGAAATTAATCACGACGCGCCAAAGCTGCCACTTAGGAGCAGAGGACGAGAGACTAGTAGACAAGTGTTGCGTTGCGATTCGGGGCTCTTGCTGGTTAGTAACCGGAGCGATGTTACGAGAGATTTAGGTAAGGGACCCCAAGTGCTTACGGTCTTTAGTCCGAGGGAAGAACGGACTCACAAATACAAAAATAAATTAAAATGACACCCACATTCGTTCACGAGCGCTGGAAGTGCCGGTGCAGCATCGAGAGCAACTAACTTAACGTTGCAGTCAGTGCTGCCAACGATGCTGACCGTATTATCACCCTCGGACCAGAGAACGTAAGTACTCGGGGTCTCTCGTAACAGAGGTACATCGCCCCGTGTAACCAACATTAGCCCCGAATCGTAGCAAGCGACACAACGCTCCTTTTCAAAGTTCGAACCGATAAAAGCTCCGTCGTAGCAAGCGACCTACAACTTCTAGCAGACAATGATGGGAAGCTGTACGGCTACAGGAAAACAGCTGGTTATGGTGTAAGGATACGTGACTAATGTACTTCATGTAGTGTTCAAAATAATCGAGTCATCATCATTCTGCTATAGCAATAAGAAGTGACACTGCAAATGCCGTGACTCATGATGCATGACCATTTACAGCGAGAGGAAAATGAGTCGCGTCGTAAGATGGGTGACTACTGTATGTCCAAGTTCTGAGTCAGCCACAGCTACCACCACTAACACGAACAAGTAATCCGAGTCAACAACACATTTACACTAACAGCTCGAAAGACTTACTCAACATCACACAAAACAGTCATATGACATATGAACGCCCCATTACCAAGTTCTTGGCGCAAGAGAATTAGCCACTTTCTATGTGGCTTAGGGATACTCAGACGCCTATATATAACTTGCTGATGTCTATGTGGCGCCCAGTCTTTGCTGCCCCTCCTCCCCCAAGCTTCCATGTCAATCATAACTCGAATGTTCACATTGAAGTTGGATTCGAATCTCCTTTATGTTGCTGCGCTTTTGTGCGGATTATGGTGGGCGAAGTACAGGTCTAGCACAGCTCTGCCGCTTCCACCAGGTCCGCCTGGACATTGGCTCTTTGGAAATCAGCTTCCTAGGTCCCGAGCACCTTTCGCGTTTGCGAAGATGACCGAGGAATATGGCCCTGTGTTTTCTCTCAAACAAGGTGGCCACGTATTCATTATAATTGGTCGTCACCAAGCAGCCATGGAGATCATGGAGAAAGAAGGTGCTTCGCTCGTCGACAGGCCTCGCTCGATCGCGGCGGCGGAGACGCTCTCTGGAGGTTTGAGAGTTGTCGTAGCGAGAGCTGGGAATCGACTTCGCCGACTCAGGAGGTACGTTGGTTTCGAATGTCGGAGGCAGGGAAGTAGAGTTCGACGCGCATCCTCGATCCAGAGTCCTGCATGCAATGTTGCAACCCAAGCTTGCGGAGACACATCAGCCAGTACAAGTCCAAAATGCGAAGAATGTGTTGCTCGACATCTTGGAAGATCCTACCAACCATCAAATGCATGTCAAACGGTATGCTGCATCAGTAATCATGACCGTCACCTACGGCAAAACCACGCCTACTGCGTATAGTGATCCTGAAGTTGTTGCAGTCGATCGTTGTTTAAAACGCTTCGGTCAGGCAATAAGTCCGGGAGCTTACCTAGTGGACACCTACCCAATGCTCCAGTACGTTCCAGGGTACCTCTCGCAATTAAAGAAATGGCATCAGGAAGAACTTGCCCTTTTCCAAGGGCAAATGAATCTGGCTCGGGAACGGATTGAAAGGGGAGATACGAGACCTTGTTTTGCCAAGGTCCTATTAGAAAACCAGAAGGAGTACGAGATCTCGGACGAGGAAATTGCCTACGTTGCTGGGTCCGTGTTCGGTGCAGGATCGGATACGACTGCTTCCGCAATCACTATAATGATGATGGCAGCTGCTTTACATCCTGAGGCGCAAGCCGAAGTACAAGAGGAGTTAGATCGTGTTGTTGGACAAGATAGATTACCATCTTTTGACGACCAACAAGTCCTTCCCCGGCTCACCGCCTTCATGTTAGAGAGCTTGAGATGGCGACCTGTGAGTCTAGGAGGATTCGCCCATCGTGCTACAAATGATATTGTGTGGCAGAACTACCTGATCCCCAAAGGTGCAACCGTCATCGCAAACCACTGGTAGGTTTAAGGAATATCATTGGTTCACTTCTGACAATAAAATCTGCAGGGCGATCGCCAACGACTCGGAGGTCTTCCCTAATCCTGAGAAGTTTGATCCTCATCGTTGGTTGACCGCAGAAGGAGAACTACGGGATGACCTACGTTTCTGTACGTTCGGCTTCGGTCGCAGGTAAGACAATGCCAATTCGTACGAGTGTATCCGACTTTTTGACGCTATTGCAACAAGAATTTGTCCGGGACTCCACCTGGCAAATAACTCGATTTTCATTAATACCGCGCTCGTTCTGTGGGCATTCCGACTGTCCGAAAACAGTGCATCGCCTATCGACTCGTTCGCTTTCACGGATTCCGCGAATATCCACGCTTTACCATTTGATCTTCTTTTCAAGCCTCGACTGCCAGAAGCGGAGATCCGAAAATTATGCACGGAATCAGTCGATGGGGAGTAAGTCAATAACCTCCAAGTAAACAAAATCTTCGCTGTTCCGAGAGACGTGTTTCATCACCTCCTGTTTCTGCATTGTACATGATAATTGACTCCATAGATTTCCGTACTGATCATCTATTGTGCTTACCATCGATGTCCGCAATAGGCCCAAGAGTGTGAGGTGAGTGGCCCATCTCACGAAAAGTCGATCCGATCTCGCTATTCTTCCTTACACCGGCAACGCACGCAGTAACTAGAGATTAGTAGTCAGTGATCAAAGGTCCTGATTGGACCAGCGTTCTTGAAGCTACGTCTTAGGAACGTTGAACGACCGAAGGTATACAAAGATCCAGTAACTCCCCTGTAACCCGAAGCAAAGTCCATTATCGTCGCCAACAAGTTTCAACAGTCTTACTCTCCCGTACTCCACCTCAGGTTGCAGTGCGCTACAGTTTCTCCGGCTTGATAGCTGCACACCCGGATCATTTCTGACGACAAAACCATGTCTTTTTCTTCTCCTTTAGAAAGGTAGGAATCCTGTGTCCAAGATGCTGACAGATACGAGATCTCACATCCAAGAAATGCGCTGATGGTCACCCGTCCTTTTACGAGTCTATCAAGTTCAGAGGTACATCTGTACGTCCTTTCCAAACGAATCTCGGACTACACGTCTCGTTGCCCTGGTTTGACTTCCTCTATCATTTGAATCGTCTACCCTCCGGGTCTACAAAGCATTGATCTCGACAGTATGCGCTAGTGCTCATCATGACTCGTGAGCTACTGATCGAAACAGCAACAGACTGGAATTGGTGGAGAATCTCAATTATGTATCAACCACACCGAATTCAAGTTGTTGTATATACGCTGACAAGAGAACAGATAGTAAGACGTCGTAGTATAAGAAAACAGACAGTTTACTGCTCCCACCCCTCAGTGACACGCAGAGGCTACCACTAGGATATCGCTGAGATGACAAGGTACGTAGACTTGAATGGCCGTGGTGAATTTTATTTCTTTACCCGTGGGAAAGTGTTTATAGGTGTCACCGTTATGGGGGGAGGTTCTGGCCATGCTGGGGATGACTTTTGGACTGAAGGTGGAGATGTCCTCGGGGGTCCAAAGGAGTTCTCAAAGGATGTGGTTGTGGGTTGGCCATGCGGTACCGCCGGTTCCTTTGTCAGCGACTCCGAAGCCGATGATTTTGGTTTTGGCACTGGAAGACAGGGCTGAGATGATTCAGCAGTAGAGGGTCTGGGAGTTTTCAGCAGTCTTGAGTGAATTCCAAGGATGATGTCAGCTCCATGAGACAGTTCTCCATTTGCGATTCGTCGCGCGAGGGCAGGAAAGCCCGCAACGACGGGAGGCGATGCAATGTGTGAGTATAACATGTCAAGCTCCATTTCGAGGAGTAACGGGTGGCTCGACATAAGACTGCATGAAAGCTCTTGAAGGATATTATGCTCGGTGAGATTGCTCTTGATGTATGCAAAAGCTTCGTCTCGAAGATCATCTAGTCCAACCTTGCTCGCAAGACGATACATGGATTTAGCTGAGCATTTAGGTTCGTCGAAAAAGGTGGTCGAGGATGGATTAGCAATGGCTGCTGAACTCAGTGGCAAAAAGCTGGACTGGCCAGTGTAGAGATAGTTCAGAAGCGAGTACCACGTTTGAAAAGCAGCATCCTTGACAAAGATATGTCGACTTCCCAAGGACCGGAGACGGAGAGAGACCTGGTTTAACGATGCCATCTTTCCCCGCCTTTCTTCGATGGCGGTCTCGCTGCTGACAATTGACTCGTTTTCCTCCTTTCTGGTCTCGAGCTCTTCATCAAACCTGGGAGTCTCGGGGCTCAACACAAACATATCAGAGGTGGCAGAATCAGAACCATCATCCGACACTTCATCGTCTTCCTTGTTTCGTTTTGCAGCCTGGACAGACTTGTCCTTCTCCGCCTTGGCATCTGGTGGAGGTAAATCCTCATTTACGTCGAGATCACTGTCACTTTCATAGTCGTAATCGTCCATTCTAACACACTGAGGAATGTCATTATCATCAGTGATGTCGATTAATGACTGTTGGTTGGACGGATTTATATCCGAGCTTAATAACTCTAAGAAGTATTTTGAACTCTTGGCTAGAAGGGCGTTGTTGGCGCACAGGACGCGAGGTTTGCCCACTCTGCTGGATGATAGCGCTTTCGCGGAGAAAAGATGGAACTGAGTGTTGATAAGCTCGTCGCCGAGGAGAGACTTTCTGAGGAACTCTTCGATACGTTCCTGCTTGCTTGTATCGGACATGTTGAAAGGGGCACAATTGGGAAGTATGACCGTTCGCAATTGTTTCATAGGAAGAGGCGTGATAGAGACCTGGGCGCAATCACGTTGCCAGTGGTCACCTGCGCCTCGTGTTCACGCACCTGCCGTGGATTCCATGATAAAGAAGTTTACGCCGGCAAGCATGCGTCTGGACTCTGTACGTATTCGCACAGGAGAAAGGACTTCCTCGACGATGGTCCCTTTCAGGCAAATCACTCCAGAATCTAGGCTAGTATCGTAGGGGCTCAGTAACTCCGACGTTTATCAGAAAGTTCATGACACACTCGGTACTGTGAAAAGTAACCGGGCTCGTACACCTCAGATCATATTGCAGGCGTTTGTAACTTGCAAGGTAGACAAAGAGTGTGGCTGGGTAATGGGTTTATGCTATTGACACCAGCCTGATGAGCAGTGGAATCCAAAGTCCCAATTTCAACGAAGGTGCGAGGTACTACATGCCATGCCATTCAAATTAGCAGTCCATGACAACGACCTCGAATTTCGCGATTCTTCCTCCCTCACCGGTGCCTCATCGATAGGAAATAATTACCGGAAAGTCGTCTTGAAGACAACGCGAATGCGGATCGAACCTCGACTTCAAGTTGCATCTCTGGATCTGCCAGTCAGTACTTTTTCCGACAACCTACTAGATGAGTTGTGATCATCGACTAATAGCCTCGTTTTCTTCTTTTCCCCATTGTCTCCCTCATCAATCCCATCATTGGCGTCGTTATTCACGGGGAACTTGAACTTCAGATTTTCTTGTCATATAATAGAGGGGTAAACTGAGTATGTGGACTCTAATTCCTTCGGTCAACGTATGAGCGAGGAATCGTAGGCTACAGATCAATGGAGGTAGTGGATTACGAGTTCTACGTGTACACTATGAGGCAATTGAGAATATCATATCGTACTGATCGTATTCGGATGGTTTCACGTTGCTACTCATCGGCCCACATGCCATCCCCAACCTCTATATGAGATGTGAGGCAGAGAGAAGCTTCGAACGTAGCTTCGCCAGCGACCTTCTCGTGATTCACGATTATGCGGCCGATGGAGATCCAAAGAATACTCACAAACCAACTGTGGAACGTGTCTCAATCAGACAGTTTGCCTAGGTTTAGAGATATCACGTACTAGAAGCTGATATTCCCACTTATACTCGGCTGTATGACTTCAAGAGAGCAGAGAGTCAAGAAAAGCATCATAACTGTAATTGCCAACACAGATAACGTAGAATCGCGAATCACAACTCGTCCAATCCCCTTCTGGGTCCATTTGAGTGGTAAACGAAGAAACTTCCAGATAGTCATGAAGAAAATGATGATGTTCGTCGTCATGGTAGTTACCCCAAAATAAGCATTTCCGGGATGACTTCTGATGATCATGCACGTACTTGTGTGCTGGACAGCAGGAACCGAGAAGTGTGCACTGACCCCCATGGAAGCAATCTGACCGGCGGCGAACATTGTCAGGATTATCAAGATGAACCGATCTTGCAAGAAAAGGGCATATATTCGATGCATTAGAGCACCCTGAACAGACGCAAGGAGGGACTGCACAACAATCGCCTGGTATACAAACCAGGCTCGGCATGCTGCAGGTGTAGCTGGAGTCCCGACATACATTCTAGCCGCGAAATAGACATTGAATCTAAACAAACACAATGGCATTCAGATTTGGAAGTACATGTGCAGCAAGGAAAATTCACTCACATTTGACTCGCTAACCCAACATACCTCGTTAATATGTACACCCTTGGGTTCCAAGACCTGATTTTCGGCCATATAACCTGGTGTTCATCCCGTATCAACAAGAAGAAATCCACGATCATGACCATCAATGAGAGAGAGGCAGAGACGACAACTTGGAGACCAGCATTGTTTATACTCATGGGCTAGAACGACAGAAAGGTTGGGCTGGCAGATATGAAATGAGAGGTATAGGTCGGAGCGAGCGAGGTGGATAACAAAGCCCAAAGAGTTTGACCAGTCGTCAGGTGAGAAGCATCCAGACTCGCCAGGATATTATTGGTCGGACTCACTTCCTGGTAGGGAGAGCAAAGAAGGGTTACTAGCGGAAGTGGCGTAAGTTGGGGTTGACGTTGACTTTCAAAAGCGACACCGCTAGCCTTACTTGGAGTTGCGTCATTTCAGGCTAGGCTCGTGTCAGCCCTGTAGAAAAGAGAGTGAGTCAGATCTTCACTGGTTCCGAAGCCACTATAGTATGTTGAGAGGTTGACTTTCATCCGTAGAAGTAACGTACGTTATCACTGAAAGCTCTCGCGGGCCTACGCGAGGACTTAGTAAGGACTCTGATTGGACCCTCGTACGACACCCTCCCATTTATATCCTGTTCATCGAGCACTTGACAACCGCTTAAGCTTACTGATCAGCGGCCTTGACCTTTCAGAAATTCTTTCCAAACCTATCTTGTCGCTATGCGCCAATAGTTTTAAGCAGTGGAGTACAAAGATGAACAACATACATTGCTCAGATTCCAGAATCCATGCATAACTGAGGGGTCAGAGTCACACCAAGCTACCACTGCAGCTGTGATTGGCTGATTAGTAGAACACTTAAATACTGTTCTCCCTTGTCAATATTGTGTGATAAGGTTGTGTTTGTGATAAGCAGCAGTAATCAATTGAGGACTCAAAGAGATTAGAGGCTTGGAGCTAGAGCACTCACAATAAAGCCATTGAATTGGAATGCTTGTACTTTAGCCTTGTGATACTTAGTCCCTCAGATAACAACAACCTTGAGGTTCTTCATACTTGAAACACTCAAAAGTCCTAAGACCATCAGGTGCTACTCAAACAAAGAAAGGGGAGGACTGAGATAGGACAGTTGGACTTTGGAGGAAAGACCAAGTGAACTAAACTGGAGGATGTCTAGCTTAGCCCTTGGGGTTTATATAGTCATAGGACTGTGTGTACATATTTGGTCCTTATCTACTACTAATAGAAATACCCATAACCCTAGAGATAAGCTGATAAGAGAGACATACACTATTGGAAGAACGGAAATGAAAAGTATAGCCTTTGTGATGCATGAGGTGTAAGAATGGAAGAGAAGTAAAGAAGCAAGGCTGTGGCATAGCCATACGAAAATGAAGAACATGAGGGGAAGAAGAAAAGAAAAAGTGGAAATGAACGTGAGAAGACACATGTTCTACACGTGTTTAATATAACTAAAAGGGGAAATGACTGGAGATTTGAATCAGGAAAAGAAAGGAAAAATGACTAAGTCCATTGAATGTTCTTGTGGAGGTAATGAACCATAACAATACTATGCAGATTGAAGGCTCCTCTATAACTCAAACAGCATGAACAAAAACAAGCCTATGCAAAGCAAAATTTATAAAGAACAGGTCTATATTGAGATTATAATGACTTTGTTGGCTAGCAATATTTGTCCTGAAGAAGACTCTAATCATCACCAAGACATATATCTTTTGTATTCTTCAGCTTTCTTTCTTCAACAGCACATAGATAACTGAGCTACTCAAATGAATATAAAACTGGCCAATCCAAACTGCATAAGCATAATGAAACACTCAACAACTCACCTAGAGTGCTGAAGTGCTTGAGTCAGAACAATAAGGTAGTCAGGCAAGTGGAGAGCTGATGAGGAGAACTCCAGGAGAACAAGACTGAGGGGGACACCCTTCAGACTCCTGGTTTATATACTATTGGTGTGTTTGTACCTATTTGATATGAACCTTAACTACTAGCCAATAGCGTAAGTAGAGCGTACAGCAATGCGCAGTTAGGCATAGCCTTGTGCAGCAAGCTGAGTAAGAACAAAAGAAATGATGAGTAAGAATGTACTGCGGTGCAGCAGTCTTAGTAAGAAAGATAATCAGGGATGAGTAATCAAGAGTAAGCATATATGAGTAAGCGGAAAGATAGTCCGTGTCACGTGACAAGTGTCAGGTGATCAGGTCACGTGATCAAGTCACATGACTATTGTACAAGATATTTGACTAAGTCCAAAAGTAAAGCTGAGTCAAGTAAAAGCATAGTGAAGTAAGTAAAAGTGTAGGATAAGAAAGGTAAGAGGTGTACCATTTGTAACACTACCCCCTCTCTATGGATTGCATTCCAGGCAATCACGACCTTTCTTCGTTATGCCTCGAAATTGTATACCGCTATGAAGCTGTTGGCAGTAGTGAGATTGGTATCACTATGAACAGTGGCATTGTCATTACCGTTTTCATCATCTGCAGTATCTCCAGCTTCGCTCCATGTTGGGAAGCCAGCCCAGGCATTAATATTTTCAGCTTCTGCCTCATTCTTCTGGCGAGCAGGGAGGGTGCATTCCATAAGAGCATGGTGCTGCTCTGTTTCTCTGGCTCTGAAGTCACGAGAGTAAACTTTGTAGTTGTAACCCTCTTGCTCGATCAGGTACTTGTTGGGCATTGTAATGCTGAATCCCTTGAAAGAGTTGCGACCGTTAGTGTTGTCGTGCATTATTCTGAGGGTTATACCCTTGCCGTCCCGGATTGCACCATGCATGTAGTATAATGTCATAAGCGCGAAGGATAAGGAGATGATACTCCCTAGGGTAAAGATGCCTATGACAAATAATGTGCTGTTCTCGATCAGAACAACACAGAGAGCGAATATCAACACCATATATGTGATCAGGAGACTGAAGTCGATCCATGACCATGGTACGGGTGCCAGGGGCGTGGAGCGAGCTGGTGTGTCGATATTGCTGACGTTGGCGTGGTTGGCGAGGTAGTCGTCAATGATTGCATTGGCATGGAATTGAGTGAAGGAGTTGGGGAATGCAGACATGAAGGGTGGTGGTGGGGTTGTAGAGGCGGTGATGGAAGTTGCTTGAAGGGTGATTAGGAGCGAGGCTCGACTAATGACTGGGAGGAGAGGCGAATTCTGGTCTGTTCAGGCTGAAACAGTGAGTCTTTTATACTGCTTCATGATGATTATATAAGCTGTCTTCCGCAGCAGTTGCTGTGAAGTTTTCGTAAGGTTTGAACAGCTTTTCGAAATCAACCTGAGTCATGCGGAGCAGACAGGGAGCCGATGGATTCTTTTTATAGAATTCCTTTATTGCGTCCGGCGCGTTAGTGAGATTCGATCGGGGTTCCCACGTTCTATCCGTCTCATCATATCCTTTCCAGTGAATTAGGAATTCGAGTCGTTTTCCTCGCAATCTGGAGTCCACTATGTAGTCAACTTCATATTCGTCATCTCGGTCTTCAGTGACTAGCACTGGCCCTGGTGTGTCAGCCTTCTGTCCGGGTAATTGTTCCTTGTAAGGTTTGACTTTGGCTATATTGAACACGTTGTGCACTCTCATGGTGCATGGGAGTCGGAGTTCAATTGCATTGCTTCCTTTGAAGCTAATAATTTCATATGGGTCTAGCCATTTCTCCGAGAGCTTCTTTGAAGGTCGTGGGAGTTTTAGGCCATCTGTGCTAAGCCAAACCTTGTCTCCTACTTTGTATTGCAGAGCTTCTGATCTATTTTTATCTGCTTGGATTTTCATGTGTTTTTGTGCCTTTTCTAGATTTTCTTTTGTTTCCTTTAGGGTTTGTTCAATTTCATCAGTGAGTAAAGAAGCAGCAGGTGCTTTAGTCGTGTGATTTTCTATTCCTATTTTTGGTTCATATGTGTGAGTAATGCTAAATGGGGTTTTCTGTGTAGAAGTTTGCTTTTTCGAGTTATACGAGAATTGCGCAATGGGTAACCATTCTGACCATTTGTGTTGTTTCTCAGCGGTGAATAGTCGGAGATATTGTTGTAGATCTCTATTCATACGTTCTGTTTGTCCATCTGTTTGCGGATGACGTGCGGTAGAGAGTTTAGGCATAATGCCGAGGTGTTTGCATAAGTCTTTCATGACTTGCGATGCGAATTGTGGACCTCAGTCCGAAACTATCATTTTAGGAAGTCCGTGGTGCTCCCATATGTGTGTGAGATACAGTCTAGCTGTTTGTAGGGCATTGACAGATTTAGTACAGGGGATAAATTCGACTTCTTTGGAGAATCGATCAACAACCACTAGGATTGAGTCAAATCCATTTGATTCAGGGAAATCTGTCATGAAATCTGCACTGATGTGTTCCCATGGGAGATCCGGAATTTCCAATGGTAGTAACTTTCCGGCAGGTGCAGTATTGATGCCTTTGAAACGTGCGCATCTATTGCAACAAGATACGTAATCTTTGACAAGTGTGGGCATTCCAGGCCAGGTATAGCTATGCTGTAGCAGTTCTAGGGTTCGATCTATTCCTGGATGTAAGGTTCACATGATCATTCCAAATTTCAAATTCCTGTTTTGCACCTTCTAGATAATGTCTCCATTGTTCTAGACTTCAGATAATGCTCAGTATTTCCTTGTCTGCAATTGCATAGTTACGTTCTTCTGGTGACATGGAGTGTGATGAGAATGCGACAGGATGCCATATGCCATCTTGTTCTATAGATAGAACGGCACCAGTTGCAAAATTAGATGCATTGGTTTCTAGGCGGAATTTCTTGTCATTGTCTGGGAATGCAAGAATGGGAGCCGTGGTGAATTTCCTTTTTAGCGTGTCAAACGCTTCTTGTTGTGGCTCCTTCCATGAGAAAGGAGTGTCTTTCTTGGTGAGATCGTTTAGGGGTCGTGCGACTTGCGCGTAGTCCTGAATGAAGCAGCGATAGAAGTTTGCCAATCCTAAGAAGCTTCTAACTCCTCGGACGGTAGTCGGAGTTGGCCATTCGGTAATTGCCTTGACTTTGTCATCATCCATTTTGATTTCTTGTGGAGTTATTGTCATGCCAAGGAATTCAACTTCTTTGGTGTGAAAATGACACTTCTCTGGTTTGACAAATAGGTCATTCTCTTCTAGGCATGAGAGGACTTTGAGAACTATTTTGGCATGTTCCTTTATGTCATCTGTCTTGGTAAAGATCAAGATGTCATCGATGTAAACAACTACGGCATCTTCCATTTCTGCAAATAATTCGTTCATCATTGTTTGGATGGTTGCTGGGGAGTTGCAGAGACCAAAATACATGACTAGTGGTTCGAAAGATCCTCTGTGGCAAACGAAAGCGGCTTTCCATTCATCGCCTTCTTTGATTCGGATATTGTTGTAACCCCATCTGAGATCTATCTTGGTAAATAGTTTAGCTCCTTTTAGCTTATCGACCAATTGGGAAATCAGAGGTAGCGGGTAATTGTTTTTCACCGTGTGTTCATTGAGATATCTGTAATCCTGTACCATGCGCTTCTTTCCATCTTTCTTTGGAACGAAGAACACAGGGGATGTCTGTGGGGATGTAGAGCGGCGGATGTATCCTTTTTGGAGTTGATCGTCAATGAATGCACTGACTTCTTCTTGTTCCTGTGGAGATAGAGGGATCAATCGGCCTTTCTTTGGCACGAAAGATTCTTTGAGATCTATGGCATGATCCCATGGTTTACGTGTGGGCATACGCTCGGATTCTTTCTTCTTGAAAAGGTGAATAAACTTGTGATAGAATTGGGGAACAAGTTCTTCCGGGGTTTTCTCTGGTGATTTATCCTTTTCGGGAATTTCTTTCTTGAGTGTGTGAACGTGATTTAATGCCACACGTTCTTGTTCTTCTATCTGCCGTGAGAATGAAGATTTCTGTTGGAGATCTCGACAAGTCCATGGACAGCGTGTCATGGATACTTTGCCTCGTGACCAATCTATTTCTGGATTATGGTTCTTTAGCCATGTGTATCCTAGAATAACCTGATTCTTTCCAAGATTGGTTACTTCAGCTGTTGTCTTCTCACGATATCCTTGGTAGTTGATGATTATTTCTGCATAGTGTGTGATATCTCCTGTGGAGTTTCTACTTCCGTCGACATTATACACTGCTAATTGGTGCCTGAGAGGTGAAAGAGGTAATTTGAGCTTCTTGGCCCAAGATTTGTCGATGAAAATCGTGTTAGCACCTGAGTCCAGCAGGGCTTCTGTGGATGTGAACTGTTTGCCATTAATAGGTGCTATGCTGATGGGTAGGGTGATCTCTTTAGAATTGTTTCCACGAATACGGATTTGGTCTGGGGTTTCGTTGTCTATTGTGTTAACGGAATTAAGTACCGGTTTCAAGTCCCGGCCAAGCTCACTTGAATGAGACCCCGTTAGACTATTGTTAGATTGTTTGTTGTCAGCTTTGGCGATCTGGACACCCAGTTTGTCTAGATCGCTTTGGCTTTTCCCTTTCCTTCTTCCTCTGTTTCAAGGAAAAAGGCCTTTATCTCGTCAAATTCCAATTGTGAATCGTGAGATTCTTCAGGGTCTGAGTTCAAGGTTCGAGCTTGGCATGTGCTCTTTCCTTTGTAGTTCCTACAATTGTTCTTGTGTTCACCTCGTGACCATCCACAGTTTCGGCAGCGTGTGGAGGGTTGTTTACAATCACGTGCGAGGTGTGGACCGAGACAATTATAGCATTTGCCTCTTAAGGAAGTTCTATTTGCAGCACCAATGTCCATGGGTGCACCTCAACCTGGTTGTATTCCATATTCGGTGAACCTTGGCTGAGGTGGCGGACGTGAGTTATTCTGGTATGAAGTGCTCCCAGAATAGGATCGGAACGGATTTCCTGTAGATCGTTCTAATCTCATTCTTTCATATTCCTTTCCAATGTTTACGTAGTCATCTAGGAGCTCTTGCACGGTATTGGCCAGGGTCATATTTAGGGCTTGTTGTTGATAAATGCGGAAATCAACTGCCTTTCTTAGTATGGTTAGACCATGCTCTTCTGAGATTCCTGATTCTTGGAATAGAATGAAAAAGAGTTGTGAGAACAAATGAATATCCATGGATCCTTGTTTGAGAGCTTCTAGCTTCTTCAAACTTTTGTGCGCTAGGACCTCTATCTGGAAGAAGCCTTGGACTTTGGCTTCTAATCCGTCTAAAGTTAGCCAGGCAGCATCTCCTGGGATAACCGGAGGTGTTCCTACTGGAATTCCGGCATTCCTTTCACATGCTTCTAGTGTTAGGAGTGCGAACCTGGATGCTTTTCCATTCATCCGTGAGAGAATTGCCACGGTGCGGAGTTGATTTGTGTCCCAAGTTTGTTGAGCAGCCCATAGCTTGGTTCGGAGCCACCATAAGCGGAAGGCGGGGCGGCTTCCATCCCAATAGCCTGGGTCAGCAATCTTCTTGGCAATGTCTTTCTTTCTTTCCTCATTAGTATGCGTCTGTTCTAAAGTTAGCGCATTGAGCGCGTCAATGAGGTCTTGTACTTCAGCTCTGTGAGACATGTTTATTTATTATTTTCATGAGAGTTTTCTGGCTTGTTTAAGTAATCGAGAATAAGGAGAGTCCTTTGGATACGCGTTAGAGAGCTTTCGTTGAGCGAGTTTGGTAATAGAAGATCGAAAACGTTGGCGTTTTTCTTTAGTGAGTTTGGTATGTCTGTTTACACAGTCCGGTGTGCTAGTTCTCTGGTTCAGGAGCGAGTAACTCGGCAGAAGGGTTCCTTCTTTGGTAAGGAGGAGGTGCGGCGCGATCAGCAACAGAGATGCTGTAAACGGAAAATTGGTTTATGTGGGGTAAACTTTGTGGAGCAGGGAAATATGCGGTTTCTGTTGCATCTGATTCTTCTCTTTGAGAGTGAGGAGGAGAAATATTTGTTTGATTGGCTGGAGTGGGGGGTCTGACTCTGACTGGAATTGGTTCTTCTTCTTCTTCTTCTTCTTCTGACTCTTGTTCTACTTCTTGTTCAGGGGCAATAGGATGGATTTTGAAAACAGTATAGATAAATTCAATTGAACTGCAGAGGTCTCCTGAGACTACTTTGTGGCCTAAGATAAGGTAGGTTGCTGTAAGGGCGTAGGGGAGATACCAGTATCCTAATCCTAGTTGCACGAGTAGCGAGGCGAGAGCGAGGAGTAGTACTTTTATAGGCAATGTCTTTTCTATATATTCTTCGCTTCTTTTTATCCTTTCTAGTCTGACCCCGTTCTGGTGGTATGCTAGTTCTCGGTCCACGATCCGGAAGGACAGGTCCTTCGCCAGCAATCTCCTCTGTTGTAGCTCGGAGAAAACATCGAGATAGGTCCCGACGCAGATCTGGTGGAGTTTGTGGTGAGACATGTTGGAAGTAATGAATAAGGAATTGGATCCTACTAGAGATGGGGAACCGGGGGACCGGTTCAAAGTTTGCCGGTTGGAAACGGGAACCTAGGGGAGCCCAGTCAACTGGCTCGACAAGTTCCGGGGGCGGTTGCTGGAACGGATAGAAGGGATCAAAGCGGTCTCTATAGTCTCTGATGTGATTCTCGACTTCAGGGTCGAGAGGGTTCTGGCGGGGTTGGTTAAGCCTTGGGTCTCTAGTGGGTAAAGGGATCCTTACAAGGAGGTTGAGGCGACCAAGAAGGTTGGCAGGGTCGAAACGGGAGTAGGGGCTGACGCTCCCACGGGCAGGACTAGGAGAGCGGGAAAGGGGAGTGTTGGGTTGTGGGATAATCTCTTGGTCGTTGGGGTCCTGGATCCCTTCTCTAAGATGACCGGTAGCGGGGTCGTAGACCTCGAAGATGTCGTATGCTGGGTAGGTGATTGATGACACTAGAGGTGAGCCTTGTCAGATGTCGCCCTTGACTTTATCTAAAGGAAGGTTCTTACTTTTTGCTATTTCAAGTACTTGGTTTGCTATTTTCAAGATCAAGTGGTTCGGCTTGCAGGTAGCTAATCTGCAAGAGGAAGGTTAGTATAGTCTTGTTCTAATGAAACACTCAACAACTCACCTAGAGCGCTGAAGTGCTTGTGTCAGAACAATAGAGGTAGTCCGGCAAGTGGAGAGCTGATGAGGAGAACTCCAGGAGAACAAGACTGAGAGGGACGCCCTTCAGACTCCTGGTCTATATAGTATTGGTGTGTTTGTACCTATTTGATATGAACCTTAAGTACTAGCCAATAGCGTAAGTAGAGCGTACAGTAATGCACAGCAAGCATAGCCTTGCACAGTAAGCTAAGTAAGAACAATAGAAATGATGAGTAAGGATTGACTGCGGCACAGCAGTCTTAGTAAGAAAAGTAATCAAGAATGAGTAAGCAAGAGTAAGCATATATGAGTAAGTGGAAAGATGGTCCGTGTCACGTGACAAGTGTCAGGTGATCAGGTCACGTGACTATTGTACAAGATATTCGACTAAGTCCAAAAGTAAAGCTGAGTCAAGTAAAAGCGTAGTGAAGTAAGTAAAAGTGTAGGATAAGAAAGGTAAGAAATGTACCATTTGTAACACTACTTACGCTATTGGCTAGTAGTTAAGGTTCATACCAAATAGGTACAAACACACCAATAGTATATAAACCAGGAGTCTGAAGGATGTCCCCCTCAGTCTTGTTCTCTTGGAGTTCTCCTCATCAGCTCTCCACTTGCCTGACTACCTTATTGTTCTGACTCAAGCACTTCAGCGCTCTAGGTGAGTTGTTGAGTGTTTCAGAAAAGGTATGATAAAGCATGTATATTATTATCATAATATATACATAAGAGTATGTTGAGAAGAGAAAGTAGTAGAGAGTACATATTCTATGAAGAACAAGTAGAATCAAATTTGCATGGATAAATATTATATAAGTATGTTTGAGTTGATGCTAATAGGCTCTTATACATATCCATAGCTATGTCATGATCTCTGATTATTTATTTTTCATCAGATCACAAGTCCTTTTCCTTGGTTACAGATTTTATGATTACAATATTTCACTAGATATAGCCTCACTATTCACATATCATCTGATAGCATCTATTAAAATTCTAATCTTCTATTTCTTTGCCTCAGATATATTTTTGGGTACAGGAATAAGGCCATCAAACTGGCAGTACTATCTGATCTGAGAATTAATACTTCTTGATATCCTAGAAGATCAAGAAGAGCTTAACATTGGCCAGTTTTATATATATTGGAAGACTTCCAGTGATTACTCTTTGCTTTTTGCAGTGGCATGAAGTCTCTGTCATTAAACCTACAAGAATATCAAGATATGGCCACATCACTTAGTTATCATATAATCTACTACTGCAACTATGTTTCCAATTGCACACTATCTAGTGTATTGAAGTAGCAATCAGATCATTGAGACCCTGTATTTTTTAGTGCAATAAATTGAATCTTTATGAGACATCTGTATTTTTCTTTCAAATTTAGTGTGATCTTGGAGCAAAAAATGGCAGTTTTATTTTATCTCCCAAACTTTCAGTGTTATCTCATGCAAATAATTATTTCAGGCCAATGTCTTCCTAGGAATATTCTATGGATTACTCATTCTAAGCAAGTATATATATATTCTCTTAGGGCAACTCATAGGCTAAGTCTGAATTTTGCATGGCATTGCCTATCCCTACTTTATGTATGCTAATTTGCCTTCAGTCTAGGTGAGGCACCAGGATGAGAAGCCAGTCAAATTTCGGGTCATGTAATAATGACCTGAGAGTATATTTTCAATGTGGTTAAGATAATGAATCTTGAGGGATAGAAAGGAGGACAATAGCACAAATACAAGTGGCTGCTAAGGACTGCAAAAATACAAGAAGGAGTAAGAGAGTAGGTGATGAAAAATATAGCTAACTAGCAAGACAGTGAGAGAGCTAAGAAAAAAAATAAGATATACAAGAGGAAACATACCTGGTGAGACAGTAAGAGGGCTAAAAGAAAATAGGAGACAAATGTGAAGCTCTCTCAACACTCGCCAGTTGAAGATAAAGAAAATAGGAGGTGAATGACAAAGCACAAGGCTAGGGATGATAAAGCACAGGCTAGAGAAGGAGAGGCACACGAACAGTGACTTAAGGCAAATTAGTCTTATATAAATTAAATTTGAAACTAGTAATTGAATGCTCCATAGGAGACTCTTAGCACACTGTGTTCAGGGGCTCAGAACTTTGACATGTTCAAGTTCTATCATTCATGGATCTCTGGCTGGGAGGTTAATCCCATCCTAGATACATAGACAGTACATCTGAGTTCTATCGTCAAAGGTGTGGTGATCAATATAGGTGGTCCGATGAGCAACTTGTTGTTGAATGTACATACAGTAAAGCAATCTACTAGTATAGTGAACCTTAACAGTGTATGACTACATATATTCAGTTGTCTGAGTAAATAATACTTCTTTTACTGCTACCACAATCTCTGTCTACTCAAGCATCAACACCAAAGTAAGCACATAGCTTCCTCTATATAGTTCAGTGCTGCAGTAGCTGGGGTTTATTCCCTCTACCTTTCAACAGGTTATAAGCCCTGCCAGCGGTGTAAAAATCCTGGCAGTAATTTTACTTACTACTGAATGACAATGCAATCAGCTAACACCTCACTCTGACTCCAAGTGTATTACCTGGATGACAATATGACTATGTTGCTCTGACTCCAAGGTACTTACCAGTCATATTTGGAGTCACTCTATGCGATCCTTATAGCGAAATGAACTGATATCTATGGGGCTGCCATGTCGGTTTTGGTACGATAGGCTCTGACTGCGATATACCTAGCTTCTTTTTCATTTCTTCTTGAATAATAAGCTAACGCATCATCCTACAGAATCAACCAACCAACCCAAACCCATTGATTAACAACAATGTCTTACAATAAGGATGTCACTTCTGCCTTCTCCTTTGTACCTACTCTCGACAGCACCAACTATCAGCATTGGTCCACCAAAATCAAAACATACCTTCAGGTGAACTAGTGCTTCTATGTCACAAAGTGCACTGAAGACTACGATGATAACGATTAGGACAAGAACACAGAGAAAGCAATTGGTATGATAAAGATGAAGATGATGGATGCTCTCTAGCATCGCTGGAAGGATATCAACAATGCCAAGCAGCTCTGGGATGCCATCTAGGCCAAGTATGCAAAGACCTCCCTTGCTATAGTCCATGTGGTCTATAGTGAGCTGCATGACATTTCATTCCCAGTAAATAACTACCCCAGTCCTATCTTCTCTACCATTCATGACAAGTTCGCTCGCCTCACTGAGTACCAATTCTCCATTGGAGATCGCCTCCAGATCCTCATCGTGTTATCCAAAGTTGCCAAACTGCCCTATATGACTTTGTTCACCCAGTTCCTCAACTTCAAGTCTGGCGAGTGTACTAAACTTATTAATCAAACTTGCCAACAGACTACCACGAATGATGATGGGCAGGCCACGATGACCACTATCATATACTAGGTCTCTGTAGACCTCAACATATCCATTGCCGACATTGAAGAGATCACTATGCTAACGTGACAGCACCACATCACCACTTGCAAGGCTGGAGATAGAGGGAAGTAGTCGGAGGCTTCCAATAACCGTACATCTGCAGTGAAGAATAAGGGTAAGGTCCCAAATTTCTCCCAGCAGCACCAGCAGTAGCAACCGGCATTGTTCTCAAATGACAACCATTCCAAGCATGGAAACCGCTCCACCGAAGGCAAAGCGAAGCAGAACCAATGCTCCAGGAGGTGTAAAGAAGCTCACTTGTACTTTGTGAATGGCAAGTCTTTTGCATTCTCCATCTGGGTGCCGCCTGTGGTCATCGACTCTGCTGCCCCCACCTTTACAACTCCTGTCATTAACCCTCGCTGCCTTGCTCACACTCCTAGTGCTGACCACTATGGTCCCCCTATCTTCCCTCATACATAGAAGTTAATTGACCTCACTCATCAGATTGGGTCTATGCCCACTTCTCAAACTCTCCGCCACCTCAACAAGGTTGCCAACTGCATTGAGCAGTTCAACCCTACACCTGAATACCCTGCTCTGGAATGCCCCTCAAAATGCCCACACGTGATGGAGTACATTGACTGCTCCACACCCATGGCTTCCATCATCGAACTATCTGATGAGAGTGAGGAAACTACTCCTATGTCATCGCCGCCATCATCCGTCCCGCCCTCCTCCTCCACATCATCTGCTGCCGCCGTCCCTGTGGTATGCTTATCACAGACTTACTGTCATACTAATACCTTTGGTATTGATGGAGATTTTACCATCTCCGCTCCACCCAATGATGATTCAGTCTTGCTGGGGGAGCATGACATAGATGAGTATATTGCTTGATTCTGTGATCCTACCATTAACAACCTCAAAGAACAATATTTCAACTTCGAGGATACTGATATTGATATGGATGTGTACGTTGATTCATCCTCATACCTAAGCACTAACACACAACTCTCTTATTCACAGGAGTATGTAGACTTTATCCTATCATATGCTGTAGGTAGTGACTGGAATAAACAATTGTCTATGTCCAATTTCAAGTCAAAAACGTGTGAGCCATGTCTTAAGTCCAAAACTGAGTATCCAAATAACATATGGATTCTCAACTCTGGTGCATTGTCATACTTTACATTCGAAATGTCTGATTTCTCTGAGTACAAAGCGTATGACAAGCCTCGCCCTATGCGAATAGCAGCTGGTCCAACGCATACTGTAGGAGAAGGAACAGTCATCATCAAGTATAAGAATCTGAACAATGAGAGCTCAATAGTATGATTAACACATACAATCTACATGCCTAAGTTAGGCATGAAACTAGTATCATTAGATACTATATTAAAAGATAGCAACATGTATGTCAAGTCACATGGAATTGTCATTATCATCAGAAGTATCCTATTCTTCAATTCCATATCCATCTGAGATCAACTATGTATATGATGCATGCAGATACTCTACACTCGAATACACTATGACAGCCTTGCTATATGTGATGGACTATGATCTGATTCATTGAAGATTAGGTCATGCATCTAGAGATGTAATTAAACACACTCATAAACATCTAAAAGATTTCCCTGCAGTTACTCCACCTATAGAAGAAAACATTTGTTCTGGCTGCCAACTAGGCAAACAGCCAAATAGACCTTTTCTACCATTGAAAAGACGTGCTTCTAAGGCATTTGAACTGATTCATTCAGATCTTAAGTCATACAAAGTGAAATCGTATTACAAACATAAATATATCATTGTATTTTACGATGATTATACCTCCGTGTCTTGGGTTAAGCTGCTGCGAAATAAAAATGACGCACTGCCAGCCACTAGACAATTCATTAAGCATGTCCAGACACAATGGAATAGCCAAATCAAAGGCTGGATGTCAGATACTGGAGGAGAATATAAGTTGAAAGCCTTCGACAGAATGCTATGCAATGAAGGCATTGAGATTTACCAATCTGCTCCCTATGCCCACCAGCAGAATGGCAGAGCCGAAAGGCATATCCATACACTTATGGATAAAGCTCAAGCAATGTATCTTCACACTTGCTTATCTCCATCATTTTGAGAATTTACAGTACAGCATGCCAAGTACCTTCACAATAGACTCTCTAGCAAGAGACTTAACTGGAAAACTCCCATGGAGTTACTCACTGGCACTGTCTCATCTTTCAATCACGTTCAAGTATTCAAATGAAGTGCCTATGTGCATATTCCTGAAGAAATTTGTGGTGGAAAATTAAACCCTAAGTCGCAATTAATGGTGTATCTTGGTGTGTTACCTACCAATAATGCCAATATGATTTTCTTGCAATCCAATAATTCAATTTTCACTTTTGCCCATGCTGTTTTTGATGAGAACTTATTCCTTAAATGCCCAAATTTCAAGCCGTACCCTATGGTGTCTCTGCTCAAGCAGTGTAAGCACAATGGCAATCAAAATGATCATCCTGTTAGTGATGATGAGGAATTCCCAGTTCCTCTCGCTTCAGGTAGTAACAAGAATAACTGTCCTGCTACGCCTGCATCAGAAAGGCCTAAAATACTAGTGCATCCACTATCTGCTTCTCGCAATTCTGTTGAACGTACTATTAGTTATCTATACGTGAGACAGTAGTTTACCATATCTATGTACACTACTTAGTTTACACTCAGCTTGTCTGAGTTTGAATAGCTCTTTTACTGCTACCACACCTGTGAACGCTAAGCCTCAAAGCTAAGTAAGTAAACACTTCCTCTGCATAGCCCAGGTAGCGGGGGCTTTTGCCCCTGCTCGTCCTGCTGCCTGTTATTCGTTTCAACAGGTTATGAGCCCTGCCAGCGGTATAAAAACCCTGGCAGTAAACCAATTATTAGCTTAAGATGATGATGCGATTGACTAACGTCTCGCTCCAAATCAAAAGCAAAAACCTGGATCATGATGCGACCATGTCGCTCTTAATCCATGGTTACAAGATCTCGCATATGGTTTTGCTACATGCAAACCTAACAGCGATTGACATAAGACCCTTACGGGGTCGCTATGTCAGTATGATCTGATAGGCTTTGACTGCGAAATTATTAGTTTCTCTCATTATAATTGTTATTGATTGCAAAACTAACGCATCAGCCTGCAGATCCAAACCACCTTCAAAACCAATCAAAAATGTCTACCTCAAAGGATGTCACCTCCGCCTTCGGTTCTGTCCCTACCCTTGATGGGACGAACTACCAATGCTGGTCTGTGAAGATTAAGACCTATCTTCAGGCCAATCAGTGCTTCTATGTGATGAAGAAGTCTTACGACCTAGCCGACGACGACTGGGAGAAGAACACTGAAAAGGCAATCGGCATAATGAAAATGAAGATGACCGACGCTCTCTAGCATCGCTGGAGAGATATCGACAATGCCAAGCTCCTCTGGGATAGCGTAGAGGCAGAGTACATGAAGGTCTCCCTCGCTACCGTCCACGCGGTCTACAATGAGCTTCACGATATTACATTCCCCGCAAATAACCACCCTGGCCCTACGTTCTCTGCCATCCGCAACAAGTTCACGCGTCTCGCGGACTATCAATTCCCTATTGCAGAATGGACGCAGATCCTTCTGCTCCTCTCCAAAGTTTATAAGATTCCATATATGACTTCTTTCACTCAGTTCATCAATGCCAAATCTGGCGAGTGCACGAAGCTGGTGAAACGTGTTCGACAAGTTACTACCACTGCCGCAGACGGCACCATAACTATCACCGCGGTCCCATACGAAGAACCTGGAGAACTAGGAATCAGTGTCGCTGAGATAGAAGAAAACGTCACGCTCTCGTGGCAACACCACGTTACTACTCGCAAGGCCAGGACTTCACAAGGGAACGGACAATCAGTCAGCAACCATCAAACATCAGCGGTCAAGAATAAGGGAAAGGATCCCAACTTCTCCCAGCAGCAGCAACAACAACCACAATGACAGCAACAACCTGCCACGTCGCAAGACGACAATGGCACTAAAGAGAAGAAGAGAGGAGGGAGATCGACCGAAGAAAAGGCCAAACAAAATCGCCGAAACAAACAATGCAAGAAGGCTCACGTGCATATCGAGCAGGAAGAGTCCTTCGCATTCACCTCCTGGATGCCTCCCATCACCATCGACCCTCCCTCAATATCTTTCTCTACCCCTGTCGAAGACCCTCGACAACTTGCGCACACACCTGGTGTGCAACACTTCGGATCACCTGCCTTCAAACATATCCAGAAGGCAATCAACCTTGCTCGCCGGATTGGGTGTACACCCACTCTGCAAACCCTCCGCCGTCTTGACAAGGTGGCCAACCGGATAGAGCAATTCAACCCAACACCCGAAGTGTATGAGCGTCCTGCCAAGCGCCCTCACTTAATAGAGCGCATTGACTGTTCAACACCAGTCGCAAGTATTGAGGAATTACCAGACGATGAAGAAGAAGTTGTTGCATCACCGCCGCCATCCCCTGTTCTCTCCTCATCAATGTCATCAGCCGTATCCGCTCCCGTGGTCAACTTACCACGTCACCGCCGCAACAACACCTTTGGTATTGAAATCGACTACATCCCCTCCACCACAGATGAAGACACCGTCTCTCTGGGTGATCACGACATAGACGAGTACATTTCTTGCTTCTATGACCCCACCATCAGTGACAATGAAGAGCTAAATAAGCTCGAAAATCGTTACTTCAATTTTTACCAGGACGACGTCGATATGGACAATGAGTACGTCTCTAATTCCTCATGTCAATGCACTAACTCACTACTCCCCTATTCACAGGAGTATGTAGAATACATATTATCATGTGCGTTAGATAGTGACTGGAATGAAAAGATTTCTATGTCCGAGATTGAGTCCGAAAATTGTGAGACATGTTTAAACACTAAAACCGAATATCCAGAGAATATCTGGATTCTTGATTCAGGTGCATCATCGCACTTTACATTCAAGCTGTCCGATTTCTCCGAGTATAAGGAATACGACAAGCCTCGCCAAGTGCAAACTGCAGCTGGTCCTACCCATGCTCTAGGAGAAGGTACAGTCGTCATCGAGTATAAGAATCTTCATAAAGAAAGCTCGATTGTACGCTTATCACCAACGATATACATGCCTAATTCAGGCGTTAAGTTAGTTTCGTTGGGTACCATTTTAAAGGACAAGAATATGTATGTCAAGTCGTATGGAATATACTTTGACATATGTCATCGTCAGAAGAGATCTCCAATCCTTCAATTCCATACACATCCTGGATCAACGATGTACATGATGCGCACTGATATTATTCATCCTAAGCGCAATCAGATTGCCTCACTATACGCGACGGATTATGATCTAATATATCGAAGACTCGGACATGCTTCTAAGGAAGTAATAAAACATGCTCATAAACATTTAAAAGATTTCCCTGCGGTCAATACACCTGCGGAAGAACATGTTTGCCCTGGCTGCCAACTAGGCAAACAACCCAACAGGCCTTTTCCACCAACAGAAAGACGCGCTTCTAAAGCGTTTGAACTGATTCATTCAGATCTTAAGTCATACGAGGTGGAATCGTATTATAAAAAGAAGTATATCATTATATTCTACGATGATTATTCTTCAATGTCTTGGATTAAGTCTTTGTGAAATAAAAATGACGCATTGACGGCCACAAGGCAATTCATAAAATATGTCCATACACAATAGAACAGCCAAATCAAAGGCTGGATGTCCGATGCCGGGGGAGAATATAAGTCTCATGCTTTCGACGAGTTGCTTCGAAATGAAGGCAATGAGATATATCAGTCTGCACCATATGCACACCAGCAAAATGGCCAAGCTGAAAGGTATATTAGGACACTTATGGACAAAGCTCAAGCGATGTGTCTTCACACTTGCTTACCCCCATCGTTTTGGGAATTTGCGGTCCAACAAGCAAAATACCTCCACAATCGCCTCCCTAACAGGAGACTTAATTGGAAAACACCGCATGAGGTCATAACTAGCCACAAACCGTCACTAGAACACGTTAGAGTATTCGGATATAGTGCCTATGCGCACATTCCTGAAGAAATACGTGGTGGAAAATTACAACCCAAATCGCAATTAATGATATATCTTGGTGTATCTCCCACCAACAATGCAAACATGTTATTTTTGCGAAAAAATAATGCAATCTTTACATATACACACGCAGTGTTCGATGAGAATTTATTCCCGAAATGCCCGAATTCCAGACCACACCCTGTCGTGTTACTGCCTAAACAGCAAACACACAATGGTGATAAAAATGAATATCCCATAAGCGAAGATGAGGAATTTCCAGTTCCACTCGCTTCAAACAAAGAACATCCTGTATCACCTGAATCAGATACTTCTGAGATGACAGAGGATACAATATCTAATTCTCGCGATTCTAGCCCAGAGCCTGAACCAGCGAATGAACAAATACCTGAACCGCTAACACGACCCAGGCATGTCCCCATTCAAAATGCACCACCTGCACTATCACCTAAGAGCGAAAGGACCGGACGCATTGAACATCCTCAACGCGAACACCGCGTTCCCAACTGCCCTGGAAATGTGTACGGTGAACGACAGCATCCCACTAAGACTGTCAAAGACATAGAACGCCTTTCCAAATGGAAAGAATTAACTGGCCAACAGCCCTCTTTGTCTAGGGATGAGCCAAATATTCCCGGTGGTTTACCCCCATCACCTGCTCCTGCACCTGAGGATTCCGAATCAGAGATTGAACGGTTAACCAGGGAAGGGGGAGTAGGTTTGACTCTTTACTTATGTGCTCGCGCATTTAACAGCGATGAAGTAGCACCCAATTATCGCGAATGGTCTTACAAAGACCTTCTGCAACTTCCTTCTGACGAACAGAAGCTTTGGCGTGAAGCATGTATGCAAGAACTGAAAATGCTTAAGGAACGCAAAGTTTACCAAGTAGTCAATAGACCCAAAAACCGTAAAGTACTCCAGTGTAGATGGGTGTTCGATGTAAAAACCGACGGTCGTAAACATGCCAGATTGGTCGCCAGAGGTTTCGAACAAAGAGAAGGAATAGATTATGATGAAATCTTCTCTCCAGTCATTCGATTTGAGACTGTGCGACAGATGCTTGCACTTGCTGCTCTCGAAGACTGGCACATATCAGGTCTTGATGTGCAATCCGCATATCTATATGGCCACTTAGATGAAGAAATCTATATGGAAATCCCAGAAGGGTTTGCTGGACCTGAAATGGCTGGCAAGGTCCTCTGACTCCAACGCGCCTTGTATGGCCTTAAACAGGCCGGTATTACTTGGTGGCGTGAGCTCAAGGCGTCAATGAAGGACTTAGACTTCGAGAAAATTCATTCCGATGCCGGCGTATATGTCTTCAAACATGGCAAAGTCTATGCCATAGTATATGTAGACGACGCATTCTTTTGTGGTCCCAATAAGCTTGAGGTCGATCAACTCAGGGCTAAATTTATGAAAAAATAGGATTGTCATGATCTTGGTGAAACCAACGAGTTTCTTCGAATGAGGATTCACCGTGACAGATCCAAACGCTTGATCTCTTTAGATCAATGCGATTATCTTGACAAGATAATTGAGCGATGTGGCATGACAAACGCTAAGCCCGCGCGTACACCACTACCACAGGGATATTATCCAAACAGGAACACAAAACCTGTAGACACTGAATTACGGACGCGTTTTCAGGTCGTTATTGGATCCCTTCTATATATCATGCTAGGCATTCGTCCGGACATCGCGTATGCAGTTACACAACTTGCAAGACAATCTGCAAATCCATCCAAAGAGCACCTAGACAAAGCCTACTATATCATGAGATACCTTAAAGGTACTCGTAAATACAATTTAGTATACGATGGTAGCAAAGATGGTGGTCTCATCGGCTTTTCCAACTCAGATTGGGGAGCTAATCCAGAGACTTCACACTTGCAGACAGGATATTTCCTGAAGCTAGCGAATGCTGCTTTCATGTGGAACTCGCACCTTCAGAAGGTTACAGCGAAGTCTTCTACTGAAGCAGAATACATTTCACTGTCCAATTGTACAGATCAAATCATTGGCGTAAAGCAAATGATGATGGAACTTGGATACAAATTAAAACCCATCCCTCTTTGTGGTGATAATCAGGGTGCAATATTTACTGCACAAAATCCTGTAAATTAGAAAAAGAATCGCCATATTCACATTAGATACCATTTTATTCGCGATGCGATTGAAGACAAACAGATCGAGCTCTTCTATATAGAAGGACAAGATAATCCTGCTGATATCTTTACCAAGAATTTAGGATTTATCAAGTTCGAAAAGTTCAGAGAGCTTTTAGGTCTATACATCTACAGTGCCGATTAGATAGCGCGCTTTATAAATGTACATTCTCCTTATGCTCGCATATACTAGCGATATTAAGCATGGGGGAGTGTTGAATGTACTATTAGTTAGCTATACGTGAGACAGTAGTTTACCATATCTATGTACACTACTTAGTTTACACTCAGCTTGTCTGAGTTTGAATAGCTCTTTTACTGCTACCACACCTGTGAACACTAAGCCTCAAAGCTAAGTAAGTAAACACTTCCTCTGCGTAGCCCAGGTAGCGGGGGCTTTTGCCCCTGCTCGTCCTGCTGCCTGTTATTCATTTCAACAAATTCTAGCTCAGAGCCTGAACCTGCGATTGAAGAAAAAATACCTGAACCGATTATACCTTCCAGACATGTCCCCGTACAAAATGCCCCACCAGCGTTACCTTCTAAGAGTGATGGGACGAAATATCTTGAATGTCCTCAAAGAGAACGCAAAGTACCTAATAGACCTGGCAATATTTATGGTGATAGGCAACACCTGACTAAGACCATCAAGGATATTAAGAGCCTAATCAAATGGAAAGAGCTCACCAGTCAAATCCTCTCTTCTTCAAAGGATGAGCAAAATATTCCCAGTGGTTTACTGCTATCTCCCACTCCTGTTACAGCCCCTGAAGGCTTCGAGTCTGAAATAGAACAGTTAATCAGGGAAAGGGGAGTAGAATTAGCTCATTACTTATGTGCTCATGCTTTTAACAGTGATGAAGTAGCACCCAATTATCGCGAATGGTCATATAAAGACCTTCTGCAGCTACCTTCCGACAAACAGAAGCTTTGGCATGAAGCTTGTATGCAAGAGCTTGATATGCTCAAACAGCGCAAAGTTTACCAAGTAGTTGAAAGACCTAAAAACTGTAAAGTTCTTCGGTGTCAATAGGTCTCTGATGTGAAAACCAATGGTCGTAAATGTGCCAGACTTGTTGCCAGAGGATTTGAACAGAAGAAGGGTATTGACTATGATGAGATCTTCTCACCAGTCATTCGATTTGAGACTGTGCAACAGATCTTAGCACTCGCTGCTCTCAAAGACTGGTATATCTCAGGCCTTGATGTGTGATCTGCATATTTATATGGTTATTTAACTGAGGAGATCTATATAGAAATCCCAGAAGGGTTTGCCGGACCTAAAATGGCTGACAAAGTCCTCTGACTCCAATGCATCTTGTATGGCCTTAAATAGGCTAGTATTACTTGATTGCGTGAGCTCAAGGCATCGATGAAGGACTTAGGCTTCGATAAGATATATTTGGACGCTGGCATATACGTCTTTAAACATGGCAAAGTCTATGCCATTGTATATGTAGACGACACATTTTTCTGTGGTCCCAAAAAGCTTGAGGTTGATCAACTCAAAGCAAAATTTATGAAAAAATAGGATTGTTGTGATCTTGGTGAAACCAACAAATTCCTTTGTATGAAGATTCACTGTGACAGATCTAAATGCTTGATCTCTTTAGACCAATGCAACTACCTTGACAAAGTAGTTGAGCAATGTGGCATAACAAATGCAAAGCCCATGCATACTCTTTTACCACAGGAATATTATCTAGACAGGAACACTCAACCTGTAGACACTGAATTACGAACATATTTTCAGATGGTCATTGAATCCCTGTTATACATTATGCTAGGCACACACCCGGATATCACATATGCAGTTATACAACTTGCGAGACAATCCGCGAACTCATCCAAAGAGCATTTAGACAAAGCCTACTATATCGTTGGATACTTAAAGGGTACTAGAAAATATGCCTTAGCAACAATAGAGGTCTCATCAGCTTCTCCAATTCTGATTGGGGGGCTGATCCAGAGACTTCATACTCGCAGACAGGATATTTCCTGAAGCTCGCGAATGCAGCATTCATGTGGAACTTACACCTACAGCAGGTTACAGCGAAGTTATCTACTGAAGCTGAATATATTTCCTTGTCAAACGCAACTGGCCAAATCATTGGCGTAAAACAGATGATGTTTGAACTTGGATATAATCTAAAACCCATTCCTCTTTGTGGTGATAATCAGGGTGTAATCTTTACTGCACAAAACCCTGTAAATCAGAAAAAGAACTATCACATTTGCATTCGATATCATTCAATTCATGATGTGATTGAAGACAAGGAAATCAAACTCTTCTATATAGAAGGTCAAGATAACCCAGCAGATATCTTTACTAAGAATCTGGGTTTCATCAAGTTCGAGAAATTCCGCAAGCTGTTAGGCTTGCAAATCTACAGTGCCGACTAGATTGCGTGCTATACAAAAGTACATTCTCTTATGCTTGCATATAGTAGTGATATTTAGCATGGGGGAGTGTTGAATGTACATACAGTGAAGCAATCTACTAGTGTAGTGAACCTTAACAGTATATGACTACATATATTTAAACTCAGTTGTCTGAGTAAATAATACTTCTTTTACTGCTACCACAATCTCTGTCTACTCAAGCGTCAATGCCAAAGTAAGTACACAGTTTCCTCTGTGTAGTTCAGTGCTGCGGTAGCTGGGGTTTATTCCCTCTACCTTTCAACACTTGTCACAGCCATAAAATCATGAAGATGAACCCAAGAGTCTGACACGATCACTTCGAACAACCATATATTCGCTGTTCTGATTCAGATATACTATCATACAGTCCTGTTCTTTCTACAACGTTCAACGATGCTAGCCTACACGACCGATCAAATACATTGTGTGGATTATACGACATTACACATCAGGGATTTTCATCATTAGGGTCTGCGAGCAGAAATCTAACGCAGCTGACGTATGCGGTGGGTACCTTCCCGCCATGAAACCTTCCGTCCCCTGATCGATGGGAACATTAATGTATCCCCTCTGGTGAACGAAAGTGTCAAAGCTGAACTTCCCAAAGTAGGACCCATCTATGAAATGACAGAGTCATCATCAATACCTCAACAGCAATACTACGAGATCGCAACTGACAGCCAGACTCTCCTTGACCCCCGGAGGGTATCTCGGTCACAGCGAGCTGACCAAAGGTTTCGTTGAGAACTAGTTGCCCACTTTGAGTACGCTGAATGAACTTGTTCTTCGTCGCATCGCTTCCCGTAAAGACGTATATAACAAGGGCAGATGGCCTAAACGGGAGTGAGGAAGTGTTTCTCTCTTCTCATCACACTGTTAACGTAGCTCACATTGTCCGAATGTGCGAAATAGCAGAATCGACGCTTGCGACAGGAATGATAGGCAGGATAGGCCCAAATATCTCACTGTAATTGCGAGCGTTCAGTTGGTTAGCCGATCTCGAAACCGTTGTAATAACTGACTCTTCTAGCAACGGGTCATCTAGTTTCACATCAGAAACGACTGTTGGTTCGATCCGAAGGTCATCCGGGTTTCCTCTGCCCCCGATTTCAATTTTGCCTTGGGTTCGTTTCAAGAGGTTTCGAATACGTTCATAATGGCGGTCATTGATCATATGGGCCAGTTCCGACGACGAGTCCAGTGGACCGTTTGGCCAGAAGGACTTGTAAACTTTCCTGAAGGCCTCCACAAGGGCAGTTTGATAGCGCTCTTCGATGAAAACATGGTTTGGAGCGACGCAGACCTAGCCAATTGTTTCTTCCATCAAATTTTAAACGGCATAAAGAGACCGACAAACCTGCCCGCAATTTTGCATTTTCCCAAACAATATCCTCCTGGCGGCAACTTCGAGTTCGTCACTCGTGAGGTTGGCCACATCGACGACAACCGGGGACTGGCCTCCAAGCTCCAGAGTTAGAGGAGTGACGTTCAAGGCTGCTGCCTTGGCGACAATTCGTCCGACACTGGTGCTACCCGTGAAGAAGATGTGTTTCCAATGTAATTTCAGAACTTCTGTGGTCTCTGGGACGGCACCGAGGCAGACCGCGTACGCATCGGGATCAAGGTATTTCGGGATGAGTTCAGCCATGAGTGTAGAGCAAGCAGGTGAGAGTTCGGAAGGCTTAATCAAGCAGGTGCAACCAGCGGCGATTGCACCAATGACGGCTAGTAGAGGGATGATAACTGGGTAGTTCCAAGGGCTGCATACAGAGAAACGAGGTTTTTGGGTCAGTCAGGGGAATCAAGATCAGATAGGCGTAGATACAGAACTTACCTCATCACAAGGACCGCACCTTTAGGTGATTTGTATATGGTGGTATCCCATCCAGCGCGCCATTGTGGAACATCAGGTTTTTCTGGTGCGTTCCACTCCTCAAGCTTATCAGCAGCCTGGACAGCAGATGCAACGATAGGTCCCAATTCTGGCAGCCTGGAGTCGAGAACAGCTCTCCCTAGATCTTTGAAGAGTGCGGCTTCGATCCTTTCGTGGTTCTCCTGAATAAGGCGGGCAACTTGGAGGAGCTGCTTGCGACGGTACTCAAGCGGCAAGGTGCGTCCTTCTTCGAAAGTCTTGGTCAACCTATCATGTATCTTTCAAAGTTACTGATCAGCGTTTAGGAGGACTCGAGCTACGACCATCAAACCTGAGGAATTTGATCAATCGGGGTGTAGCTTGACTGAGACATGTTTACGGCGCTAAAGGGGAGTAGAACTACGAGTCCCTGCAGCTTCGTCTTAAGTATTTCCGATGAAAACCTATCGTGATCGGAGAATTTCAGCTCAGGCTGCAATCAATCCATCACTACGTAACAAACTGACCTGAAACCCTGTCATCGTCACGAATAGTGTTTCACCAAATCTTTCTCACCTCTTCATCACGAACACCACTGAAGTCCGATAACAACCCACTTTTAAACACGATCAAATGTCCATGTCACTGTCTGGAAACAATGTGGGCCTCCGAACATACGTCCAGCAGGCGACATAGCCCCTATAAGCACTTACAACTTGATCGGTTATATAGGGTCTGATATTATAAAGTCAGCACATATTATTTCCAATATTCAGGTAGCCGAGGCGAGTGATCTGGACAAACGACTTATCTGAAAACGTACCGTGGGTTGGTCACGTCGTGCTAAAACATTTTGTGGCGACGACACTATGTTTCAAGTTCGTGCCTTAGGCATTGATGGATCGACAAATGCGAGTCGATAGGCTCCGTGCTAACCCACGTGCAGCCTGGGGTTGCTTCATGATCATGATGAAAGTACTTGGGTTCTATCAGAACTACTCAAGATCACAAGGTGCAGGAAGTAGCTCTACAGTTACCTACCACCTTTGGTATATACGATACCGAAAAGAATATGTTGCAAACGTGTTTGAAGTCTTGTCGGCTTTCATGTTCAGCTTCAAATTGCAGCTGCTGGCTCCGCGGTGCTTGGCACACTGACTTGAAACAAATGTTGAAACATCAACATGATCAAAATCTCATAGAGGTGGCCCACATGATACACGAGATCTTTTTCCGTTGTAACGTATCGTAGTGTGGCAGTAACGCCGCAACGAGGCAATGTGGGTCGGGCTCCGGTTTCCCTCACAAGACAAGTATAGTCTGACAAGAATCTCGGTACCGGAAACACGCGTAATCTAGGAATTCGTTCGATAAGCCGATTTTAGTTCGTCCGCGGAAGGACTGCCTCAAACGTAGCAGATACAGACCTACCTATAGCCCTGGGTGAAACGGTGAAAGTTTTGATTTGGACATGATCCCCACCTACCGCATGCATACCAGGACAGAGATGATCTACACTCCAACAATCTCCATCAGAAATAAACGATATTGGTGAGGATTGTATACTTGTTTGGATAGATGTTGCAAGGGCGATTCGTGTACTACCGAGTTGGGGGGCACAAATGACATTTGATCCCACTGTATCTGCGACCGCTAGTGTTGTAACAGCAAAAATAGCAATGCTAGACGGAAGGTCAATGGCAAATGCGAGTAGAGGAACAACAATGAAACTGACATGGTAGCGGCAAATCCGACAGCTGTACCGGCAATACCCAATGAGAATCCCAGTAACGTAACGGACGAATGATGGCTTACATTGTTCGCCAAAGGCAAGCAGATCGTTCCGGACAATATGAGTCCTAGGCTCCCAAGCAGGATGAGCCTGGCGTCGAGCTTCCGTTGAAGTATGTATTGAATTATGGAGGTCAGTAATGTACCTCCAGCCAGTACCACACAAACAATGAGAACCAGGTACCCCCACACATGGAAGAAGAACAAGTGGTCCGAAGTTCAGATACGACCATCGACGAGGAGGCAGTGAAGCATAATCCTTCGGACTTCGTGCTTCCTAAAATGAAAAGAATAACAGACAAGAAAAGCGGAACAAGGGCAGTGGCTATTTTCCAGCAATCTGTCTAGCCCGGAGTCACCGAGGAAGTGGAAAGCACCAAAGCAGCATTGCGAGATCAAGCCAGCGTTGACCTGGAAAGTAATTTCCTTGCTTGCCGACGAGAAACGAACCCCAGATGCATCCAGTCTTCTGAACTGCTCCAGCTGACTATACTTGGTCTGAGGACAGCGTTGGCGTGGAATCGGGAAGGTGCATAAGACAGCAATGCTAGCGCCACGATTGTTATGGTATAGAGGATCCATGGTCAGGAGGACACATGCAATACAAACAAAGCTCCGGTGATTACACCTGGGACTGTACAGAGATGAGAACACAAAAAGAATGGGTAGGCAAGCAAGAACCCTAACCTACACACCATTCCCAAGCGCTCCCGATCCCCCAAATGCGCTGATAGCTTTGGCTTGCACTATCGGACCGAGAAATATGTGAATCGATATGTGGAGCGACGGTGGGGTGCTCAGAGCAACACCCGTTTGAACTTACAGATTACCAAACTGATGGTAAAGCAGCAGGTTCCGACCGATGCCGCACAACGCTCGAACAAAAAAATCGCATCATCGTTTCGCATGAACCCATTGTCGATGGATAAACTCTCGAGGAGATGAATCCCAACCGGGAAGACATATTTATAGTTCGCAACTGGGACAAACTGGGGTTGGAATTGTCACTCACCCAACCACTCCAAACGACGTCAATTACGATTCGAAGGGAAGAAGAACGAGCAAGACTCACAATAGACAGCTGAGAAACAAAAGAGAGTCGAGCAGCGACGAGCCCCACAGACTAACTAAGGTTCCAACCCCTGACTCGAACTGCAAGCCAGTGGTCCGCATGTGTTGCGCCACCATTCTCAGCAGTTCGTTAGTGGAACAGGTTCGAGTTGAGTCGACGAATTAAGCAGGATCCATTTCACACCAACTTGCCCCGCCGGAACTGCCACCGGTGCGGAAGTTCCGCAGAGTCCGACTCATTTTTGCTTCATAAAATCCGCAATGATTGCATTTACTTTGAAGTGCCGAAACTCTACACCCACGGAGATTCCGGATCGTAAATTACACAGATGGGAAAGCTGCGAATAACCCGAGAGTTTGAGTGGGGACACCCTCAGCCAGAGTATTCCAAAGTTTTTGCCTCCCCTTTACGGTGAATCAAAGTCAGTGGTTTGTATTTGCCACTATAAACTGGCCCAGTCTGTGGAATTTTCCGTAGCAGGTATAATCGTCACTGGCCACTCAGGGATTGGTAACAATATTTCTGTCTCATTTCTGTTCATCCGGCTTGAGCCCTGTTTTCAGTGGGAACCATCATCCTATGATATAATGGTTCACCATTCCTATAGGAAGTGTAGGTCGTCACGACCCTATTCCCTACGCGTACCATAAACTTCTTCCACCATGAATTTTGGAATAGGCTTTGTCGTCTTCCCCCACCACACTAGTTCGGCTTTACGTCCGCTTATTTGCTCTCTCTTTTATCTTCATGAGAGTGAGCGACCTCCACCGCTCGCGACTCTTTGATATGTTTCCTGGTACAACCTTCTTCATCTAGTGAGAGTTGTCATATAATACATGAAACGAAACCCTAAGATCAACAGGTTCGCACGTTACCGTAGTTGAGAAGGTTCGAGGGAGATGAGATTACTCACCCAACTGAAGTCTAAAATGTTAGGAGTTCAGTCGGAGTCGTCGGCCCAGGTGCACTACATCCTCGTGGTGAGTTCCTCGTGCAGATCGGGGTGTCTTTACCGTGCAAATCTACCGTGGAGGACATTCGGGTTACGCTCTGACTCATCCGTGAACTTGTGCGCGGTATGAATATTTCGTTTTTCTCCCGGTCGTCAGGCAATCAATTAAGCAATGAATTCATCGTTCACGTATTGCGAATATGTGTTACGCTCTCTTGCAGATCTCAATGTAACAAGAGCTGTAAAAGCAGTTAGACTGTTGGTATATTTTTGTCTCCGATCGTGTAGATCACCGTCATTCGCCGGTCCCACGTACACGATGCTTTACTTTTTAACTTTATGTGGTCGTTCACTTGGGGGTTTGGCTGGCACGAGCTTATCAATCAAAACCGAGTGTCCCTCGTACACGCTTGTGGTCTCGAAACCCGAGGCTGAGAGTGATGAGAAAGATTAGTTGCAGATGTGACTGGAAAGAGATGTGACGAGATCACGTGGACTGATGTGTGGGAGCGGTCGCAGTGCAGCGTGAGCGGCGAGATCAGTAACTGACGGCAGACCCTCACTTGGCTGGAAACGAGTGAAGAAAAAGGTTCACAAGAAAACTTATCAAACGCCGAAAACAAACTTGGGAAACGGCGACATCCAGCTCATCGATCAGCAGTTTCTCCATTGTCGATTTCCAACTCGTGCTATGGACGCGAGCACCAGCTATGGCACCGTCCCCACCGCCTACCTGTATGAGCGTGATAGGTCGTTTCATGAGAGAGACAAACTGTAAGTGACTTCTCCTTGGATATTTCCGTACAGCGCTCTTGCACTTCACCTATTTGTCCGCTTTTGCCCATTCACGCTCCTTCGCGGACCCAAGGCAACGGTCCCACCACCATCCATCTCATATCGCCACTCCTCGATATCTGATAATATCTCCAACTTCCTCTTACACTCTCCTCTTTTCATAGCTTCTTTTCCGCCTCTAAACTGACCCCACATGTTCAACTATCACAGAGAATACGAACTTACAGTCAGGCAGGAGCCAAAGCAGGCCCGCATGTGTGGTGTCGGCGGTGAGCGCTTACTTACTCCACACCTTTTCCCTCTTACCCACACCACCTCGTTCCACTTTATTTCAGCTGACCGTCGCCCAATTGACCCTCCCCCAATCATTCAGCTTCGTGTCATTGACCCACGCACTCGCCAACCTCCCTCTCCTGCTAACCCAGAGACTGAAGACGATCCAAATTATGCACACAGTTTTCTTCAGAATCCTTACTATTTTATGTTTGCTAGTCTAGCTAAGCCAGATGATGACACTGAATTACATTGGCTCAAGGACGGCAAGACACGGTGCACGACTGGATCCGTCGTGTCCTCACTCTACCACCTAAAGGATACGGAAAACCGAAACGAGGACGCTGGATTCTTTGTCTTCCCGGATCTTAGTGTTCGCACAGAGGGCAGCTACCGTCTCAAACTTAGCCTTTTCGAGGTCGTTGGAAACACTGTTCGCCACTGTAAATCGATATATTCTGCTCCGTTCTATGTATACACCGCGAAAAAATTTCCAGGCATGGAAGGTCAGTCCCAGTTTCCTTACACATCAGCCGTAATTCTTATTTGAATGCGACACCTCGGAAACAGAATCCACTCCTCTTTCCTGTTCTCTAGCCGACCAAGGGATCAAAATACGTATCAGAAAAGATATCCGGGTTAGAAAACGACCCATTGCTGCTCTCGCAACACCGCTGGATAGCGGTCAAGGTAGCAGCGAGTATCGCAAAATAGAAGATGAACACGGGGAGGATGATGCACACCAACAAGTTCTCCCCCCAAGTCAGATCACACCTGCAGTCGCCAAACGTCCGCGCCACGGAACTCTCACGGGGTCACTCAATCTTGCTTCTGGACCCCCGTCGTCAAGCACTACGGCTGGTGAACTGACTCCTCACACTCCTTCGTCCGCAAGTACTGGATCTATTGCACTTTCAGGCTTACCGGCTTGGCCGACAGCTTCGACACTTGACCCTATGCTTGGTGTTGCAAGTGCGCCTGGCGGTATCGAACTCACAGCATCCACCCTCCCGCATCAACACTCGCACTCCGCGATGGGATCGACGCATTCCGGCGGCACCGTTGGCGTAGGGATGACGATTGCTCCTCCACCCGGCGCTCAGCTGTTGGCAGCTGGTGAACCAGGTTCTGGGTCAAGTACATCGCGAAGGCCAGGTCCTCAGCCTCTCTCATCTTCATCTACTCCACCGTCCTACCAGTCTTCTAGTGCTGGCGGTTTTAGCGACCGGATGAATTATGAGTCGTCGAGGCCCGTGTATGACGCCAACGCTCGGAGTGCGTCTTACGACCAGCAGCGAAGTATTGGGGGTAGTGCTGGATACGAAGGTGGGAATGGAAGGAGTGGGTACGACAATGGGAGAAACGGGTATGAGAATGCCAGCGGGAGGACCGGATTCGACCCCCATCATCAGCGTCCGTCTTACGATTCAAGGGGAGGGTATGATTCCCAGACTCCTACTCGAGGACCATACGATGCCAACACCGAAGCACACGGACAGCGTGCGACCTACAGCACACCTTACGACGGCCCCCACGGTCCACCTGCACAAGCATACCAAGAAGGACCTAATCACGGATTTTCTCACTCCCCCAACAACCCGCATCCACATCAACAGACCCCTGCCAATTACCTTCACCCATCCTCGAATCAAACATACCCACAGGCCTCTTCCCATACCCATAATCAAGGACAATATCCGCCTCCGCCTCGATCGCAGTACCCAGCATCGGCACCGGCACATACCTACCCGGGTTCTTATTCACATCAAGCCCAGGGAAGATATGAATCGTATACCCCGTCATCTGCGAACGGGAGCGCAAACGAAAGTGCGCATGGGGGTGGAGCGTACTACGATACCCCGTCTTCATCTGCACCGCATCCCTCGTCATCTCCCTCTTCTCATACCCATCCTCATGCCTACTATCCGAACAATACCCAAACATCATCTGTACCACCTGCCCCCTCTCTCACCCATTCTCAGTCTTATTCGTCATCTGCAAGTGGTGGTTCCCAGTATGAATACAACGCGCAGGGACAAAACGAGTATTACCAGCACCCGCAAGCTCATACGCATTCGTCCACTAACTCAGGCAGGATGCTTTCGCCAGGTCCGGGACCTTCATCGAACAATTCCACGTCGCGTTACGCTCCAACTCTACCACCTTCCGGTAGCGCTTACTCGAGTGGGATCAGTGGTCCGCCCTCCGCCTCCGCCTGGGGCCCCAATGCGTCACAGGCACACGGCCATCAGCAAGAAATGATTCACCTCGCTCCATTAAGGCATGCGGGTGCATCTACTGGTGGCGCGGCGTCGTCACCTTCACCTTCATCTCCACGCACGGGTACTACCCCGTCTGGAGGACCTGGTGGATACCCTGGCTTAATCCAGCTCTCGAGAGCACCTTTTGAACAAAGCGCTGGGCGAGGTGGTGGCCTGTCTGGTGTGGGCGTTCCCGCGAAGAAAAGCGTGCTAAGCATCGGGAGCATCATCTCTGAGGGCGCTTGACACCTAGTTGAGTATCTTGCCCGTCATTGAACGATTCACTCTTCTCATTGTCTTTTGCCCCCCAATTGCGTTCCCTATCGACCGTGTTTTTGCTGTCGGATGTCAGTTCGCTTGTATTCTCTATGCATTACCTATCGCTATCGTGCTCGGTTTAATCTCTTTGATTTTTTTTGGCTCGGTCATGGTGTTGTTTTCTCCTAGCTCTTTCCTACAGAATGCTTGTCAATCTGCCCCGGTATTTGCATGTGTTTTAGCCAACCATTCGTCCGCGTGTTTTACCATCCCATAAGTAGTGATATCCGAATAGTTGTATATATATAACGCTTTGCCAATGGTTAAATACTTTGGTTATCCTTCTCGGCGATCAAGTCAGTAATACTTTGCGAGTGACAGAGATGGAGGACACCCGATAGATAGTGCGGACGAAGATTAAAGTGAGTGTGTTAAATCTACGATAGTACTGGGGTCGGGACCTCGGAAGTCATGAGTTCTAAAGGCGGTCTCCCATTGACGACCAAGGACGCGCAATCAACCGTCCCTCTCAAGTATGCATATAGTCCGAATCAATGGACACAAGTGTCATGTAAAACTGAATTGCAGATGCGAGCGGAGACAAGGCGACGACGACGACGAACTTGGGTCAAGTCGCTTAGATGCCGTTCGTCTTGGTACGAATCCGAGATGGGACCGGGGGAATAAGTTTAGTCACACATATATACCACCTAGTGATCGGGTCGAAACAAAGTATCTCGAGGAAAGTTGGAAGTTCCATGATATCCAAAAATTTGACGGCTTTCTTGGACGTGACCTCGGGGTTATCAAGCTGGTTCTCCATTTGTAAGGTAAGCTAGACGTCCCGAATGGAAGGTTAGATTGAGTGACGCACAGACAGGAAGGTTGTCGGGGAGTGAGCGCATAAGCAAGCGGGTTTGTGAAGTTTGAACATAACATATACCACCTGGTCGTTCGAAGTCAAGGAAACCGCGGGTGATCGCAATCGCTTTTCGACGTTCAAGGGGGAGAGCTCCTTTCCGGTAGTGGGGACTGGGAAAGACAACGATCCGTACTTACCTCATTTCCCCCCAGTATTTACCCTAGACTGACCCTGTTTTACGCACCTGTTTGCCCTCGACACGGTCATTTTACCGGAGAATTCTATGGCAAACGTCTTTGATCTGCGGGTATGGTTCCTGATACTGTACAGAGTCCCACCCCCTGTGTGTTTCACCGCTGTCGGGATCGTTCGTGGACCATGGCTGATGATACCACGTCGATCCAGCCGCGCTCTCGGGAAGGCGCCTAGTGTCGTTGGGACATCCACTGTTAGCAACTTCCTTTGTAGATGGCTATATGCTTTAAACATGCCAGAGGGTTTTGGCCCGTCCGGTGGTAAAGCGATTTTTTTCGGCGGATATTGACGAGTCGAACGACACAGTGACTGCGAGTCCTACCCTCTGGTTTTACGTCGCCGGGGTTACATGTCTAGTAATACCGACGCCCAATGGCACTAAGCACGGTTGGTCGCAGCGTGGACTCACTGAGTGTTCTATGTCGCTATTTCTGCATTACTATCGTTGGGTGCAGTTTTATCCGTAAAACGTGTGGTCAATGATCTGGTGATAGCTGTCGAGGGATTGACAGGTGCGACAATAAGATCGGGGTAATCGTCTAAGATGCGCGGTTTCACCGCAAGTGCTGGAGACAAAAGAAAATGATTCAGATCAGCAAATTCAAATTCGAGTAGGCGTCGACCTTATCCAATTAGGGGCCCTTGACACTGACTGCGGGTCCTTCAAATTGTACAAAGTAGTACTATGAGGAGACGCGGCGTGATCTGCACGGGGCAGGAGTTCGGATGGTATAGTCTACTACCGTGAGTCTGACGGACCCCAAGAGCAACTCCTGACCGTAGATCTGCCAAAGACTAAGCCTGGGGTGTCAAAGTCACTAGGGTCACGACTCCGGGATCTCTGTATGTCTCTTTCGTTCTTTCCTCCCATCTGTCGCGTTCCTGACCGCCCAGCAGGCGACTGGTCTCGCTCAAGTCATAACCTGGGCGAACCTTGCCGTATGGATGCGTCGTGTTCATTGTGCTGACGACAGGCAGTTCCGGTACAGACTGCTACCTCGTGAAATTTCAAGCCTGCATATTTCCTTCCCTTCCTTGTCCAGACATACGGCGATCTTGTTCTGTCCTCAGATTTTTCTCTAATTTCTTTCGCTTCCTCGTGAATTCATCCCAGGGATGTCTGACAGAGAACGATACCGGAAGTTCGTAGGCGAGCGCATTGTAGATCCACGCATCCTCTCTGACGCTATCGGAAGCGCCGACGATCCTGTAAATCGTATTGAGTTTTTACGTGCCCCTCCAAGCCCCCGTCTCGGTAATTCATGCCCTCCCTCAAACCAGAGTGATCCATCTTCCAATAACCCCACGCTACCCATTCCGTCTTCCTCGTCGTCTGTCTCGACGCCTTTCAGTGGTAGCGTCGCCTCCTCGCCTCCTTTCCCTCTTTCTATACGGCCAGCGCCCCGATCAATCCACGATGTCTGCAGTCATCCTTCGCAGGGCGCTGGTCACCCAGATGCATCTTCTAATGTCTCTTCGTCCCAGTCAAACCATCACCCTATTACGGAGGAACGACGGATTACGCTTTCTACAACCTCACCTAGTCCTCGACCAAACACTAATTCTGACATGGGTCACGATAATTACGAGGATTCTGCCCCTTCTTCGCTACAAGGCAGGTTCATTTCCGATACCGCTTCTTATCACACCTTCGGTCGTCCCTCAGTAACCATTGAAGTCACAAGAATATCACCAGTTCCAGTAAGACGTTCATCCGAGTCTTTATCCATCTTTACACCACAATTCGCCTCCCCTTCTACCATGCACGGTCTTCAGAATGATAATGAGGTTGAATTTGGCCAGCACGAGCACGATCCATCTCACATCACTCCCTCTGGTGAAGTCGATATCGACGAAGAACGCTACCAAACGGAGCATGGTCCTCCTGTAGATTCGCAGTCATTTTTCAACCTTAGCTCTTCAGCCGCAATCTCTGTTGTACCACTGGACGTCGAAGATGATATCACGGAAAGTGAAGGAGACGGAATGCTCACCTTCCGTGATCCTAATGCAAGTCTAGACGATGTTAGATCGTCGTATTTAGCCCAGTCTGGACCTCAACGCGCGGCCGAGGTAGGAGCTGCTTACCATGGTTTCGACATGTCATACATCCGCTCCATCAACTCAAGACTTTCGTTTGTTGACGACCGTTCGCGAGAACCGTTACCTCCTCATCTTTCCTCTATCGCCCCCTTTTCTGGTAGTCAAGCCTCATTCGCAATTGAAGAGTCCTTCCTCCGACACCTCCACCAGTACGATGGGGGTTTCAACACACGTCGTCTTTACTGGTCGTTCACGCGTATAAAGGAGGAACCACCAATTTTCGGTGTTCCTTCAACAAAGGCACAGCCACAATCCCCATCTTGGCCCACTTCGAATACTGATCAAATAGAAACGTGGAAGTGTGGACACGTCGGTCGTTTCAGAGTCAAGAGAACGGCTTTTCAGCGTAGGTTTCCACGCGATTCTTCCTCTTTAGCAGCACCCTCTGACCCTGAGAAAGGAGTGGTGCAACAAGTTCATGTCCGCCAGATGACAGATCGAAGCGTTGCCCATGGTTCTCACAGCATGATCCATAAGCATCCTCGAGCTATCGTGTTCTCGATATTTCGTACTGTAACTGGTGGAAACGAGCATAGTACGTCTGCTGCTCCGGCGTTCGTGAACATTCGTGCTGCTATCATGTTGGCGCAGAAGAGCATACATCACAAATACGCCAACATGAAATCAGCCAGTCAGCACGGAACGCAGGGACGGGAGCTGAATACTGCGTCGAGCGGCGCTGCACAAGACGATAAGGGAAAGAGCAAAGCAAGCGCCGATGCCAGTGTTTACCACCTGGAGCTGCCAAATTGGATGAGTCCAAGTGACGCTCGCAGTACACGCATCCAGCGCAACAATAGCGGGTCAGCTATCAGTTCGATATCGCCTATGCCCTGCCCACTGCCCTCAGATAGTCATACTTCCAACACTCTTGAGCACGATAGGCCGTCAGATCCGCTCACGCCCACCTCTCGTGAAGTGAGAGTGTCTTCTTCAAGCAGCGCTGAGTCGTCTCGCGCAGAGGACAACAGCCGTGGATCAGCTAATACAGGCTCAACGCTTACAAAACGTTTCATTCAGGTCGTTCGCGGTAGCTCAAACCCCAACAGCCCTCCACCTTCCCTTCCGAGCATTTTCCAGTCCATCGTTGGCCCCTCTCGGAGCCCTCAGGAAGAGAACGATCTCGTCAACGATCTCAACGCTTCATTCAAAGCTGTTGGGCTACTTCCTTCGCAAAGTCTGAAGTCGTCAAAGTCGCCTTCCAAACGGACATCCGACTGTACTTTTTTGGGTCAGATTCCTGACGACTGCCTTTGCATGACAATTCCCCTTTGGGTTACACAGGCTGGTTCGATCGACGCATCTTCATCTGCTACAACGCCCACCAATAGCCGATTTTTGATCGTCTACTATGTTCCGATCCAAGAGTTGGACTCCACAGTCACACGCAGCAAAATGTCCAAGGAAGAGATCCAGCGAAACCTTCCGTCACCCCGCGGCATTAATCCCGAGCTCAAGACTGTCTTCCTTCCCGCCTTTCATGTCGTGGCTCGCGTCGTCGATCATGACGAATTGCTAGCAAGCGGTCTCAAAGTTTCAAGTGGTGGTCTGGTTGTCGACAGTCCTGAACGAGAAGTGTTCACATACCCTGGGTCTCCCTTGGATACAGGTTTCATACTGACGAAGACAGTTGTCTGCCATTGCTACGGCCGAGAGCATGGATTCGATTTCTTAGAGGAGGGGCTTTACCACCTCGGATTTTGTACGCGAGAAGAGATCCAGATGCAACCTTCCCGTGGCGCAGAGGGAGAAGAAGAAGAGGAGGAGGAGGAGGAGGAACATTACTTGCTAACGCCCCTTGGCAAAGTCATCGTCGAGATGATATGGCTCGGCTGTCTCGCCGTCACGAGCTTTGGCCCTCCTTAACGATCTTTTTCACGACCATGTATCATGATGTATTCTCCTGCCTGGCGTAGTGATACTTCCGTCAATGTCATTTGTATACTTGATAGCATGTTTTTCGAGCTGTTGATATGTTTGTGTAGTGGATTATATTTCACTTTTTTTTCTCAACAAAGAGTCAGGGTTAGGGGTGAATCTCGAAAAAGTGAGCGAAGCGAGCTTTTGAGAGGTGACTTAGCTAACAAGATGAGGGGGACTCTGCAGGTAACAGGGTTTGACGTCCCTTGATAGTCAAACTGGCCTGTTTCTGTTGAATGTACTAGTAATGATCTATACGTGAGATAGTAGTTTACCTTATCAGTGTACACTACTTAGTTCATACTCAGCTCGTCTGAGTTATAATAGCTCTTTTACTGCTACCACATCTGTGAATGCAAGCCTAACTGCTAAGTAAGTAAACAGCTTCCTCTGTGTGGTTAAATGCTACGGTAGTTGGGGTTTATCCCCTCTACCTCCGGTTATTGTTACAAACGGTACATTTCTTACCTTTCTTATCCTACACTTTTACTTACTTCACTACGCTTTCACTTGACTCAGCTTTACTTTTGGACTTAGTTGAATATCTTGTACAATAGTCACGTGACTTGATCACGTGACCTGATCACCTGACACTTGTCATGTGACACGGACCATCTTGCCGCTTACTCATATATGCTTACTCTTGATTACTCATTCTTGATTACTTTTCTTACTAAGATTGCTGCGCCGCAGTCAATCCTTACTTATCATTTCTATTATTCTTACTCAGCTTACTGCGCAAGGCTATGCTTGCTGCGCATTGCTATACGCTCTACTTATGCTATTGGCTAGTAGTTAAGGTTCATACCAAATAGGTACAAACACACCAATAGTATATAAACCAGGAGTCTGAAGGGCATCCTCCTCAGTCTTGTTCTCCTGGAGTTCTCCTCATCAGCTCTCCACTTGCCTGACTACCTCTATTGTTCCGATTCAAGCACTTCAGCGCTCTAGGTGAGTTGTTGAGTGTTTCATTAGAACAAGACTATACTAACCTTCCTCTTGCAGATTAGCTACCTGCAAGCCAAACCACTTGATCTTGAAACTAGCAAACCAAGTACTTGAAATAGCAAAAAGTAAGAACCTTCCTTTAGATAAGGTCAAGGGCGATAACTGACAAAGGCTCACCATTAGTGTTCCGCAACACATACCCACCAGTCCGCACTAACACCACTTACCCCGGTTACGACATCTTCGAGACCTACGACCCCTCTACCGGTCATCTTAGAGAAGGAATCCAGGACCCCAACGATCAAGAGATCATCCCACAGCCCGACACTCCACTTTCTCGCTCTCCCAGTCCTGCCCGTGGGAGCGTCGGCCCTTATTCTAGATTCGACCCCGCCGACCTACTTGGTTGACTCAACCTCCTCGTAAGAATCCCATTACCCCCTAGAGACCCAAGGCCTAACCAACCCCGTCAGAACCCCCTCGACCCCGAAGTCGAGAACCACATCAGAGAACAAAGGGACAGATTCGACCCTTTTTACCCCTTCCAACAACTGCCCCCCGAACTTGCAGAGCCAGTTGACTGGTCACCCTTAGGTCCCAGATTCCAACCGGCTAACTTTGAACCAGTTCCCCAATTCTCCATCCAAAGTAGGATCCGATTCCTAATTCATTATTTCCAACACGTCTCACCACACACTCCACCAGATCAACGTTGGGCTTTATCTCGACGTTTTCTCAGGGCCACACCAGAGGAGATTATTGGCGAAGGATCTGCTCTTCCAAATCGCCGATTGGGAACTGACCTACCATCAGAACGGGGTCAGACTACAGAGAAGAGGAAGAAGCGTAAGGTACATAGAAAAGACAGTGCCTACAAAAATACTACTCCTCGCTC